>LPNX010755895.1:9350-109137 GCA_001517045.1 Pseudotsuga menziesii | reverse complement strand
TTTATTTTCCAGTTTAATTTTTGTTTAATCGAACTGCTACTAAGGATTCCAGATTCCTTAGTAGGTGCTCATCAGCACAAGCTAGGGTGAAAACCCTAGCTACACACTGTTAAACTGAAAGAAAGATGAACACATAGAATTTAGAGACAAGCCCAGGGAAAAATCCCAATGGGGGAAAACCCAGAGAAATTTATTATATAGCTTCTTGAAAGTTTACAGCAGAGAAATCACACTAAAGGCAGTCTGAAATATGTAGGAAACTGTGCCAAATAATGCAGAAAAAAATACCAGCAAACTGACTGCTGTACAGTCCATTGTACAACCCTCTTCTTCTACAAACCATGCCTTGAAATTTGTGCCAAGGACTGCTCTCAAAATCTGGGTATGAAACTCTGAATGAACTGCAGAAATCACTCCTCAAAAATAGTGCAATATACACCCTGCAAATATGGGCATGAAAGACAATGTACGACTTACTGTACTATCTGTACAGTATGGTATTTCCTGTTTCTGTGCAGGGACAGTACTCCTCAATTTTTGTGACTATATCTTTGGATATCTACTCTTCTGTTTCTGGATGCAAATCCTTCCCTTCTTTGCTCTATCTCTCTCACACGTGAGACTCTCTCTCTCTCTCTCTCTCTCTCTCTCTCTGCTTGATAATCTTTTTCCTTTTCCCTAGGTATATTTTATACTTTATCTCACCCAAACTAACCCCAACTAACTCAACCAACTTAATCAATGGATGAGATTAGCTTTATCTGAGGGCTCTCATTTAATGCACATATTCACTTTGATATATGAAATACGTTAAATGCACTTTTTGGGTCCCACAACTTAAAGTCACTTAAAGTTTATAAAGTACAAAAGTCACTTTAATAATATAAAACACACTTTACATTAAAAAGTACATCTAGGGAATATAACTTTTGTCCCCCCCATGAAAAACATCAAAACTTGAAAAGGACAGCCCGAGTTAATTTTTCAACAGTTTCAATACAAAACTATAACTCTGCATAAACTCTACCCACTTCATATGTCTCTGATTTAATCTCAACTAGCTATTTAAATATCTCAAATCCTGATGATCTTTGTACAACACGAATGCTTTAAGAAGCAAATAATGCCTCCACTTCTTTCAAGCCTATACGATTGCATAAAGTTACTGGTCATAGACTGAATATTTTTGCTTAGCCTCATTTAACTTTTCACTAAAAAATGCAATCGGCTTCCCTCGACTCAACACTACCCCTATGGTCGTTCCACTAGCATCACAGTCAACTTGAAAAATCTTTTCAAAGTCACCCGGCGCCAACACTAGCCTCTCTGTTATCTTCTAGTTTAACTTCTCAAATGCTCATTGAGAAGCTGCATTCCATTGGAATTCTCCTTTCTTCATACACACTATTAGTGTTACACCAAGGCCACTGAAATTCCTTATAAATTTTCTGTAAAAACTAGCCAAACCATGAAAGCTTCTTAACTCTGTTACATTTTGAGGTATTGGCCAATCTATAATTGCCTTCACCTTGTTAGGGCCCATTTTCAATCCTTGTTGAGATATTACAAACCCCATATATACTAATTCTTCCTTCATAAAAGAACATTTCTATAGATTTGTCAGCAACTTCTCCTTCTTTAATCACTGTAACACATGTCTCAGATGTGCAAGATGCTCTTCTTTTGTCTTACTGAAAATCAAAATACCAAAATACCATCAAGATAAACAAACACAAACTTACCCAAATATGGTTTCAACACCTCATTCATCAGCCTCATAAAAGTACTAGGCGTATTTGTCAGCCTAAATGGCATGACAAGCCGTTCATATAATCCTTTTTCTGTCTTGAACATGGTCTTCCATTCATCTCCTTCTTAGATCCTTTTCTAGTGATACCCGCTCTTTAAATCTATCTTGGTGAAGTACCTTGCTCCACTCGAGCAATCCAACTAATCATCCATCCTCAGCAATGGAAATCTATACTTAGTTGCAATTCTATTAATGGCTCTTGAATCAATGCGCATCCTCCATTCTCCTCCTTTCTTTGGTGCAAGTACACCTGGTACTACACACGAACTTAAACTTTCCCTGGTCAGTCCTCTTTCCAACAATTCCTGAACTTGTCGGTTTAACTCCTCATTCTCCACAGGTGTCATCCTATGCGATGCCTTGCTTAGCAAACTTAAGCCAAAAATAAGATCAATCTGATGGGATATACTCACAAGCGGTAATCATCTCCTTCGAGATAATTTCCTTGAACTTTATCAGCATCTTTCCAACCTCCACAGGAACATATTCTTTATGTACCTCTATACTAAGTCCTTTTGGTATGAATGCAAAACAACAGTTCACTCTTCTTTCTTCCCTCAAAAAATTTATGGCTAAACACAGTATGATTCTTCTCCCAAAACAATTACTAGTGCTACCCACATCACTTCTAGTCTCCTTTAGGGGTAACATCCTAGTTTTCTTTCCATCCTTGTTCACCAAAACAGTGTTCTTATATCCATCATAAATCATGTTCCTGTCATATTGCCAAGGTCTGCCCAGCAATAAATGACAAGCATCCATGGGTACTACATCACACATAACACTATCTTAATAATTAGCAGTCTTAACATTCATCAAACACTATTGAGAAACAATGACATGGTGCCCCTTTTGAAACCATGAGACCCTATAGGCCTATGGGTGTGGCCTACATTTCAAATTCAATTTCTCTACAACCAAAGTAGAGACCAAACTCTCTATGCTTCCTCCATCTACAATTAGAGAACAACACTTACCTCCAATTCTGCACATGCTCCTGAAAATCGATTTCCTCTGATCTAGTTCCTCCTTTGGCTGGTTAGCAGGCTTCAATAGCATTTTCCAGGTCATCAAGTTCCCTCCAGCTTCCAACTAAGCTTCATCAGCGTTATCTCCAACTGTCGAACCAGTAGTACCTTCATCTCCCTTAGTGACATGTGTTCTTCTCTCTTCCTTCCTCATAGTATGCAGGTTTTCAAGGCAATCATATTCCTTGTGTCCAAGAGTTTGACACTTGTAGCAAACCACAGCAAGTCTTCCTGTTCCCCTACCTCTAAAGTTTCCTCGGCCACAAGTGTTTCCTCTACTTTTGTAGGCTTCACTACCTCTTTTGGACTCTTAGTTTTGGTTACCAAAGAGGTTCCTTTTTCCTTCTTTGTCCCACTACTCTGTCCTCTGATAAATGTGGTTCTTCCTTTACCTCTAACTACTTCCTTTCCCCTATTATTGGAGTTCCTTCTTAATAGCTTTTCTTCAGCTTTCAAGGCCAGTTAATAGCCCTCTCCAACTATTTTACTCATCTTGAATAGCATACTTTAAACCATTAACGTATCTTGCTACAACTTCCTCTCCTTCATCACTATGTCCTGATCTGATGGACAGTGTGTAGAATTCTTCGATGTATTCCTTCACAATCATCTCCTTTTGCCTCAAATTTTGTAATTTCCTTTACAAATTTCGCATTTAATTTGCAGGAAGAAAGTTAGCCTTAAGTTTATCCACCATTCTATCCCATGTCTTAATTTTATCCTTTCCTTCTTTCATTCTGTTCAACTGTACAAAATCCCACCATAAGGATGTGTGACCTTTTAACTTAAGGCAAACCATCCTTACCCTCTTAGGGTCCTCAATTTCCTCCATATCAAATAATTTTTCATCTATAATCCAATCAATCAGCTCTTCTGGGTCCAAATTTCCAGAGTATGCAGGTACCTCCATCTTAAGTATTCCTCTCAATTTTGTTAGGGATTTTATAATTAATTCCCCGGGTCTTCATCTTCCTCGCCCTCTTAGGGTTGTTCAACTTCATTTTCTTCATCACTAACATCTCGAGTCTCAGCTACAATTCCTCTTCTTTGCATAGTCTAAAGGGCCTCCATCTGTGCCTATATGGTTGTTATCATCTGGACCATTTCATCAAGTCTAGTTTCGCCAATTGCAGCTCCTCCACACTGCCTTCTACCCCTTCCTCACACAAGTACTCCTCTGTCCACCATAATTTCTTGACTTATAGTTCTACCCAATAATTTATCCACTGGAACTATAATTTGAATTCCTCCGAAACAATTCTACCCAACACTTCCCCTCTAGCTAGAATTGTTCACTAACAAGACACTCCCGCTCTAATACCACTTTGAGGCGATGCAACCTACTGGAACAGGCCCTACGAATCAAAATGCACACAACAGAAATGTAGATGGGCAACCACACACACGGCACAGAAGTCTACAATTAGACTCAGAGCTCTCTCAACTACCCTATTAATTCATTAACTTAAAAAAATTTAATTTACAATATGCATACATCAGCTATGCCCTTGGCCTCAATCTCAAGTGGCTTACAACACAGTTTACAATTACATATTTTATCTTTGTTTTTCTTTCTTCTACTCCAATGGTTGTTTGGTGGCTTCTCCAATTCTATGAATCTCTAATAGCTCCAATTCGAGACTACTTTCCTTTTTCATTTCTCCCTTATTCTAGAGAATTCTTCAACCGGTTCCACTAGAAACTTCCCCAGGATTTACGTACCTTCCTTATTAAATCTTGGTAATTTCTATTAAATGAACAATTCAGACTATCTATTGGGTTCTTCCATTCCAACCTCCAAATCCTATGACATAAGTATTTCTTGGATTCGCCATTAAATCTTGTACAATCTGCAATAAATCCTTCATTAATTTTTCTTATCCTTCAGCCCCTCTATTCTTCACCACAAAACTTTATCGACGTTGGTCCATCGCTAGTGCTCTATCAGATCTCTCCATTTTACTCTATTGATACATATCTCATTAATCCTGCTCCGAAATGCCGGCTCCGACTGGTCTATCGGACCTCTCCTTCCATATTCTCCTCCTTGTTGCAACTCCAGTGTGCAATCTCCAACATGTAACCTCCAACGTCATTGCACATGTTCCATCATGACTCCTCCATCGAACCTTTCTCTGATCTTTCATGCAATGTCGATTTGCTACCCCGATACACTTTCACCAACATACTATCGGCTTCGGGTTATTGGTCCTTTCATGGATAACTCTTTTACGCAACTCTGAAACACTACCTCCAATATGATTTCGTCGATGCAACTTCGGCCCACCCTTACTTGACTCTTTGAAACACCAACTCCAATGCCCTGACCCTTACTTGTCGGGTCCCACTATGCGACTTCTCCCAAACTAATCTAACAGCTACAATTTATTTGAACGTTCTGATATACGGATGCTAGGCTCCTACATCATCCATGTTTATGGTTGGGACTTCCACATTTGAGTGAGAACCTAGGAGATAACACTACCATACCTGCACAAGTGGATCTTCTAGTAACCTGTAAATGACACCATCTCGCACTCCTCAAGCCAATCCTTGACCAATTCAATGGTTGTTGTCTCTGATGGTGACTTGCTAACCATTAAACTTAGCCAAACACTGTAAATTTTTCATGCAAGAAACTGGAAGTAGACTTTTCATTAAATCATGAACATACAAGAGAGAATCTAATTCAAGAACGTCACCTAAACGCTATGTTACTAGATCCACCACCACAGTGTGTAGGATCCGCGGATCCATGGATCCGATACGTATCAAGATCGGATACGCCTCAGATCCACCATGGAAACGAATCCCCTGCAGAAGGAAACAAATCCTAGTCCCATGTAACGGATACTGTGAAAATTTTAAAAAAATCCTGAAATTTTCAAACAGATCCTATGAAAAATCAAACAATTGCTAAAATTTTCAAACAGATCATGCAACTTCCAATGCTTTTATAACCCATTGATCCCCCAAAAAAAATATTTTTTAATGAAAAACTTAAAAAACCCAAAACACCTAATGGCTAAAAGCATAAACCCCATTCCTTCTCAAGGTCTGATCTATCCTTATGTCAAAATATGCTCTTGAACTCTAATATATCAATATCAAGGTCTACTCTCAACGTTTTTATTTGATATATCTTTATGGTCAAGGGCTTATGTCAAGGGCTGATCTAACTTTATGTACTATGGTGTTGGTCACTTCACCTACATTGTTCTATAGTCTTGCCATTGCGTTCAAGAAAACCAATTTATTCCTAGCTGATAGGGACATGTGGATGTGGCTCACAAAAACACTATTATGACCTACTTCAAGTTCATGCTGAAATGGTTTTTAAAACTGTCAATATCACAACTTATCAAATTATCATTTATGGTACATGAACTCTTTTATAACTTATAGTTCTACTCTTGTGTTTCCTAAATAGTTTTGTTTCTTCATTCTATTTTTCTATTTATTATAAATAAATAAAATTATATTTGTTTGTACTTGTCGTTTCCCCGACGTATCCAGATCCTGGGTTTTAAAAAATCTAGCGAATCCGTATCTGTATCCTAGTAACTTAGCCTAAAGGCATTCAGGAAGATATGGAACCCAATCCCTTCATAAGATGTGTGGCATCATCACCCAACCCAACATGCATTCCTCCCTCTTCCTCTCAAAACTCGCTAAAAATATTCCTTTCATAAGTCATATGTCTCGAATCTTCATTTTCCATATACCACTCATCACTAGAAACTGTGTTCATGGAAAGACATGACACCATTGCAAAGGTAGTATCAAGATTAGCAGTCAGCTCATCCACACCTGAAGCATTTGCACTTCTTGCAAACTCTTCTTGTTGTTGTTGCTTCTAGGCGTTCTATCTTAAAAAACTAAGATGCACAGTGGCACATCCAATCACACTTCAACGACATTATATGATTCAAGGCTTTCTTCCCCTCATAAGATTCTTGCTTGCTTTTCTTACCCTTCTCAAGTCCTCCTTTCTTTCCTCCTCTCCTCATCTTCTCGAAGAAGACTAGGTCTAATACTTCATCCTCAAAATTGTTTGAAACTTGCCATAGTCACAAATCCTCTCCAAGGAACGCATTCGACAAATTTTTCAAAGTCAAGTATCTTCTCCCAACCGTAGATAACTTGAACAAAGTGGTGCCAAGATGAACGGAAGCCATTCAACATAATCCAAACTAGCTCATCATCTTTCACTTTATCACCAACTGCATGAAGTTGGTCTCTTAGCTCTGCTAGTTTCATCAGATAGCTTGCTACTATATTTGCCTTGCTCATACAAGTAGTGATGATATTGTTCCTTAAAAGTGTCTTCCTAGATATGTTCACACTCTAGTACAAGGTGCCCAAGGCATCACACATCTCCATAGCAGTTTTCTTCCCAACAATATGAGGGATCGAATGATCTTTCACCGAATCCAATAGGACTCACTTTGCATTCACTGCATTCGTGTTGTAGTTCACCAAATCTTTGTGATATGTAAGTAGTGTGACCTTCATCTCCAAAAGATACCACAAGTGTGTTGCTTCTAGGCAGTTCTACAATCTGCACTTCCACAATACAATCCTAGCAGCGCCCTCAAGACAATCACATTCATGCATATGGGAAGTGGCCATTTATACAGCTCTACAAGAACCTAAGTCACGAGGTTCGTCGAACCTAATCCTTGAGGTTCGAGGTTCGGTGAACCTCAAAAAAAATTGAAATTTGTTCAGGTTCGCCAAACCTGATAGACAAACCTGAAGTCGAACCTGAAGCAAAACCCGAACTTGAAGCTGAACCTAAAGGAAAACCTAAACGGAAAAAAAATTGAGGTTCAATTTTTTTACTAAAAAAAAAACTGAAATAAAAAAAAGGAAAAAGCACGATACCTATAAATTAAATGATGTCTATAAATTAAATGCTCTCTATTTATTTATGTTGTCGATGAATTAAATGCTCTCTATTTATTTATGTTGTCTATAAATTAAATGCTCTCAATTTATTTATGATGTCTATAGATCAAAATGCTCTCTATTTGTTTATGTTGTCTATAAATTAAATACTCTCTGTAATTTGAAATATCAGACTTGTAGTCTACATAAGAACACAACAAACAGCAAGTAAGAACGTAGATTTACCCCTAAGAAAAAACTACTGCTGTGGGAAGCACATAAATCCGCTGCTAAACCACAAAAACCTGCTTTTAGAAGCAAAGATCTGTGAGCAGAAAAGTCATAAACAGCAAGTATATACAACGAAATTATGAATAGTGACCTAAGTGCTTTGAATCCTATGGGCTATGGGGTGTAGAAAATTGGTTAAGGGGGAGTATGTGAAGAAAGTTTATATGTATATAGTCGAACCTATAGTCGAACCTCATTCGAACCTCATCCAAAAATTCGAACCTGAACCGAACCTAATCCTTGCCGAACCCGAACCCAAACCATGTGACTAAGACAAGAACCATCTCATCAAACAAATCAGTGAACACAAAAATCAAATCTAACAAAATGACTAGAAGATCCTGGGCATGAACACCCTCTTAATCCTTCTCTAGTCCACACATGACAATCACTAGCACGTATTTGCTTCAACCCTTGAAGCTAATTGGGCTTCACAGCCTCTGAAATCCTCCAACAACTCTCTACAGATAGTCTGTCCATACACAAAATACAGATGATTTTAGATACACCGCTTCGATACCATCTTAAATTTTCTAGACCATGGTAACAGAGTTTGCATTCAAAGAATCTCCGAAAACCTCAAGTAACTTTAAGCTTTACAACCTATCAAAATTGTTTTCTTCAAATTTTAGAAACTGAACCACATATTGCAGAAAATATACAACAGAGTTCCCACAGGTCTGTCTCAAATTACATTACTATTTATTTTGTAAAAAAATGAATATTAATGTTGTAGACAAACCCTAATTCTTCACTCTGAACTGAGGCAGAAAAAAACGACCACTTAAACCTCACCCTGAGCCCTCTTAAATAGCACAAGAAGATCATCTAGTGTATACAATAAAAGCAGATCCAACCTTTGGATCAGTTCCCAAACCTTGATCTATCTCTAGCCTGGGGATTAGAACCTTCAACCTGCAATGTAGAAACTATCTTCCATAGTTAATGTGCCATACAGGACTAAAGACTCATAACAGAGGTTGTACAAACTGCTACTGCAACTGCAAGGTGCACCTACGTCTGTAACAAGAGTGCCATGGTTGAAGAACACTTCTAAGTTCTGAGGTATAAAAACTAACACTGACCAACTTGATAAGAATAACAGTAGATCTTTGAAGCTGCAAGCAGCCAAATATTATATCATATAGACAAGTTTGGCATGGAGTATTGCAGATGGCATGATTTTGATGTGTGTTTCTGCAAATGAGTCTTGCAATAACTGAAGCAGTTGCAATGGAGTTTGTGAAGGACATTTTTCAACCACAACTACCGCATATAAAAATTCTTAGATCAAGGTATTATTGGCCTACGTTATTTATTCATTATTGATACTCAGTGATTTGTTCAATCTTGTGCATCTTGTCAATTCTTTGCAGGAAGAGAGAAGTTACCATGTTTGCCTCTAAAGCTGATAGTGGTTGAAGCCCATTTCTAGCAATGGGGGCTTGATTTCATTGGAGAAATTCATGAGAATTCAAGCAATGTGTTCATATGGGTCTTAACCGATACTAATTACTTCACTCAATAGGTGGGAGCCATTCCAAAAGAGTTGCCAACGCTACAATATTTATCAAACTCTTGGATGAAAAGATTATAACCCAGTTTGGGATTCCTTTGAAATTAACTATAGATAATGCATCTATTTTTAAATCTGGTGAACTTGATCGTTTTTGTCTTGACAGTGGCAATATCTTATCACATGCTTCAAAGTACTGTCTACAAGAAAATGGATTAGTAGAATCCAGTAACAAGAATCTAATCTAGATCATCAAGAAAACCCTTGGAAAGAACAAAAGAACTTGTCAGCTCAAGTGTGCTCTTTGGGCAGATAGGGTTTTGCCACAAATGAAAAAGCTTTAGAGGCACGGATATATCAGTTGGTGGAGGCTGATGAAATAAGAAGCAAGTCACATGGAAGATTTACAGATTACACCAAAGGGTGAAAGAGGTGTTTGATAGGAAATCCAGATAGAGAAAGTTCACGGTTGTGACTTGGTCCTGCTTTGGGACAAGAGTAGTGAAAAGCCTGGTGACCACCAGAAATTTGATTTACTTTGGTCGGGGCCTTACCAAATGCTGAATCTATGCAGTATTTATAGGAGGCTTCTTTTTCTTGGAGGACCTTGATGGAGAGAGATTGATATTACAAGTCAGTGGGTGACACCTGAAATTGTTCTTTCAATAAGCATTTTGATGCCATAATAAAAATTAAAGGTACTTTATAGTTTATACCACCTAGGATTAGAATAGGTTGATAGATCCAATCCCCTTCTGATTGGATGTTGTTTTTACGTTCTAGGATAGAGTCTAGATCTGAAGTCTTGCTTCACTCCAAGTTTTAAACTTCCAGTTTGTTTAAGATTGTTCATTTCTCCAAGTCTAGTTTATTTGTTGGCTAATAATGTTGGGTCATTAAGACCCTTTTTCAGCATATTTCAGCAAGACGATTTTGGTTTTCAAGTCAAGTTTCAATGACTTCCTTGTGGTATATCAATTCTTGAGACTCTATCCCTTGTGCATGCTTTATAAGCAGAAACTAAGACACAATAGGAAATGACTCGGGAAGCAGGCTCTTTGTGATGTCATGAGTTTGTAGTTGTAATCATTCACAGACTCAGACATGTCTTGTTCATTTCAGTCGGTAAGAATCTATTTGCTTCTTACCATGTTATCACTTTAGAGGAGGATCATTTTGAGGTATCCCTTGTGTAACAACCATTTCATTTTTTACTGTCCCCAAGATAGAACCACTGTTAACATTATATCTGCTATTCCAAAAGATTTGTGTTAAGAATCAAGTTGATACCAAAAGGGAGCAATGCTTTACCAGAACTTCAAAGTACACAGCACTTCCATCAGAAACCTCAAGGCTCAGCTCATATTTGGAGGCAGTTTCCAGTGTGATTGGAGGAAATTTGCAGCATACTTTGGCTCATAATTCGAGGAAGCTACAGTAGCATACAAGCCATGATAGTTTCAGCCTTCTCTAATACCTTTTTCCAGCATTTTGGGGAAACACCGTGCCACAAATTTATAGGCAGATACAGCAAGATTAGGGTGCACTCTTTGGCAGCATTTTGGTGTGGATTTCAAGGATTATATGAAAGCAAGGAGGGTGCAACAGTAGATCACTTTTTATGAAAATATGAAGGGCACTGTTAGGACATATTTCCAGTCTGTTTAGTGGACAGTTTCAGACATTTATTCCCACCAGAGAGGGCACAGCCCTCGGAGGCCATTTTCGAGCCCATTTTAGCATCAGCATTGTCAGATTTATAACAGATTTCTGACAATACCTAATAGCAGCATTGAAGGAAAGTTGGTGGGAATTACAATGGCAGACCTGTCAGCATTTATTTCAGCACTTACACATTCTCATGAGGGTGGCACACTAGTCTATCCTTAGCACTATTCAGGAGTTACACTAGCACTAAAAGAGAGCACAACACCTAGGAGTTACACAGTTTGCTCTTACATGCATTTATGCAGGGAGCTACATTTCTATGGAGAGCAGTGTTACCCCCGAACATGTAGAGGTGACTTGATGATCGATGCCTCTGTGATTTTGAACAACAGCCATGTTATGTGGAAAGAGTGAAAAGTACAGTGGACCACTTCCTTGAACTAGCTTATCAATGGTACTAACATAACTCAACCTTCTCTAAATAGCCTTAGAGGTACTTTGGAGGAGGCTGAATTCATATGGCTCTGTTTTTCTTTGCTTTTGGATCCAGAACTAACCCTTCTCTGTAAAAAATTGCTAAATATCAGGGAAGTGATGGAATTCTTGGCTATGACTGCAAATATGAAGTTTTGGCATAGAAGTTTTTTTAAAAACTAAACTGTGCATCGGTGGAAAACATGTGTATTTATACATTACCAGGCAGCCTTGTCGAGGCCCTGTGCTGTCCCATGGTTTTAAATTGTCTAGCTTAATAGATAGTACACTAGACTTAAGTTGACCCCTCGATATTTTGAGCTTTGGGCCCCTTGTATGCCAAGATGACCTTAACTAGGCTGATTCCTGTCATTGATTTGGTTGGTCTGACCTTGACTGAGATGGCATTCTCAGGATCAGCTCGGGCTCCTTTATAAGCTTTATGAGGGCACTCCTTGGTCTGTAAACAAAGGTTTTATCGGGTTTGCATGATTTTTGAAAAAGGATAAATAGCGAATAGACAATATGCACCCCATAAGAAACCTAAATATTCAAAATGATGCTGGCAAAAGAAGAATGTTCAAGTTCTTGTATTGAAGAAGCATAATAAACAAATAGGTTGCATTCAACTTCCCCAACTATTTAAGAATTAGG
Organism: Pseudotsuga menziesii; assembly: GCA_001517045.1. Classification (NCBI taxonomy): domain Eukaryota; kingdom Viridiplantae; phylum Streptophyta; class Pinopsida; order Pinales; family Pinaceae; genus Pseudotsuga; species Pseudotsuga menziesii. The sequence goes on along the minus strand of LPNX010755895.1, from coordinate 96,806 downwards.
TGCTAGTTATAATAATAATCATCAATGATCTACCACGTGCAGTCTTAATTTTCCCAATTTTACCGAAGTTCAGTACAAATGATTCATGATGTTACGAATGATCCGTGATGTTATATGCATTGAGTCAATTTTGACATCACATAGGACAGTTGTATTAGATGTTCAATGTTTCAATTTCATCTCACTTTAGTTATCAAACACGAGTCGATTTCTTATGTATTGTTCCCAACCTTTTGGATCACTCAAAAAAAATAGCAAAATTCTTCTTGTATTATATTAGTAGGAACAGGTATTTTGCATATACAAAGCCACAAAGAGATTTTGCCAGCTGAGCAATAATATGACAATTTTTATATTAGTTCAGAAATTATCTACGAGAGGAAAAGAATGTACGCATGTTCAGGGCTTGTTTTTGGGATACATAAGCAACTAGTGAAGAATTACAAGGACATACTCTTCAAGTCCATGGGTTTGACCACACAGTTATATCATCTTAGTAGCAGTTCAAACTACAGTCCCAAGGGAGAGATTCTGGTATGTATATCCTCGTGTTGCATATGATGCATATCAGGTGATGTTCTGTATACATCCCACAATGCATACTATATACTAAACAGGAAATTTCTTACAGGGCTGTATATCTAATTATTAGCAACTTCAGTCTACAAACAAAACCCTATAAGGGCAAAGCATGCAAAAATTACAAGTTATAACTTCCAATTTTTATCGATAGGAGTTGGTAAATGAAGATAATCCCAAAACTGGATATCAATTAGACTTTGGTAAGAACCTAAGGGAAATGAAGATGTCTCACACACCCATTACAGAGATCAACCAAGGAATTGCATTCTGATAATTCATAATATACTCACAAGCTAACATTTTCTAAATGTTTATAAAGCCTGGAATTTAAGGAAAAATGTAATTTGGAGATCATCAAAAATGATTAAACATGCAATTGCATTAAGAAAATTTCTTCAAAAGTGCTTCCAAAGTTCAGAGAAAACAGAAGGGTTAGTCAAACAAAAACAGACCATGTACACACAGAGACTAATCAAACTATATGAAACTGCACAAAAAGGTGGTAAATTCTGCTACCTATGTTGTTGTATAGAAGTTTCAATATTCATGAGAATAATAACCACTTACAGGATCTGTTGTCACAGATATTGTCATTTACTGTGTTTCATGTTCATGTTGGGAAACCCTTGAAGCAACTTTGAGAAAGATTTTGGCTGCAGTTAGCGTATTCAACCAGAACCAGAACGTATTTGTCTGAAAAGAAAAATATTTCAATAAATCTAATAATTGTCATCCACCCATTTTGAGCAAAACACCATTTTCTTACAAATCAAGACTGATAATATTAGTCGATAAAACCCTTGGACAGTCATCAGAAATTACAATGAATGCAAAACATGTGTTCTGACCATTTTCTAAACAACAATCTGCAATACATGTTTTGTGACCATTCTCTAAACAACAATCTGCCAAGTGAAAATACCCTATCAGACAGCTATCAAGAACCAGGATAAGAGCAGTAGACATTATTCAACCACTGTCAGAAAGCATGCTTTTCAATATGAATATTTTTTGGGGGGATTGGTCAAGCCCTTCTTGAATGGAGAGAGCAGGACTCCTTGAAATAATAGATTTACAACAGGATTAACTTTGGCTTTGAAGCAGCTACTGAGGTGTCTGATCTTTTCTGTCAACATTACATAGGATAATGACCTACCCAGTTGCACAGAACCGTTGTTTATCTTATTAGCATAACCTCACAATCAGGAATACATGGTCAGCCCCATTATCACTTGATCACACCTGTCGGGTTTTGAACCGGGTTATTGTCATGGAAAACCTCCAACATACCACTAGACCACAGCGGAGAGACAATATCAAAAAAGATAGCCGATATCAAGAAGCTTTTCAATATGAAGAAACAAGAGAAAAATAAATAATCAGATAGTTATAACAAGCTTGAACAAGAAGAATGCACGTTTTAAGGTCGTTATCAGAAAACATAATTCAGAGTAACCTTTCGAAAATATTTTACAACCACAGAATCATTTTTCTTATGGCTAGTCATGTGCAAAATATGACTAGCTAGCTATCGACTCTTTGTGCAGAAAAGCAAATGCAAGCTCTACCCATAACTGATCACAGAATGCATAACCATATTCTAAGCTTACCTATAAGCACCACCCAAAACCCAATACAGTCCTAACAGTTAGATGAAATGGGTATGTGAAGAAACAAAGAAAAAATGGACGCCAAAGCCATTAGAACAACTGTGTTGGGTTCTATTAATAGAAAAAGGTGGTGGGTTGGTTCTCTATCTAAACATACCTCAGAGTGCAGTGCAGTGCCTGCCTCTGCAGAATACAGCATAACGCCAATTTGTAAGAAGAGCACCATGGTTATATAGAGATCCATATGATCTCATAAACAGAAAGAATCGACTCAGTTAGTTGAATGCCTTTCGCTCTTCCTGGTATAGCGCTTGAGAAGTATGAGCAGCGAGAGCTGACACAAAATTGTTTTTGTTCCCTTTTGGCCGCCACAATGGCAGACAGAACTGGGCTAATGCTATTTGTTTAGATCCCCTTCGTACACCAGTATATTATTCTATTCCATTCTGAGTTTCGAGTAAACTAAAGCGGCTGCTTTCCAATCAATCTCAAAGGTTCTAAGATCAGCCAGCAGCCAGCAATTCATAGATGTTATTATTTGCATGAAAGGGATGTTGATTTTGTCTACCACCGTGTAGGCCAGGCTTCAATTCTATTCTATTTGAATTAACAGAAATCCTGAGGCTTTGATGATGTATTGGAGACGTCACCAGATTTTTTTTTAAATAATAGAAACTCTTGGAAGGAATCAAATTATTTGGAGACATCGATGATGAGTACTGGATGAAAATGGAGGCAGGACAGAGACATCTATGTGGGGATGCATATTTAGAAGTGGTCATAGATGGTGCACTTATTTCATATAATTTGTTTTCAAGTGCAGCCTTATATTGGTTAAAGAGACGTGTCAGTGTGGGGGGATTTTTAGTGTAAAATTCTTTTACACTTACTTACAATGAGATTATTTAAAAGTAGTAATGATGAGAAGTGTTTGAATGAATTATTGTTTATCTTCTTTCATAATGAGTTTAAGCTATTAAGTAGGTCACTTTAAGTTATTAAGTAGGTTGACTTGAGTGCAGATTTATTTAATCATATCATGATATACTATGTCATGATATACTACGGGAATGAGGAATGATTTTAGGTTTTAGATTATGATTATATAAGTTTATGTTATTTGAAGGGTTTTTATTCAATAGTTTTAATTTTTTTAAATTAAAATATGTATAAAAGAACTCGGTAACAACTCAGAAGGGATTTTTAAAAATAAATTCAAATAAAAAGTTACTAGGATTTATTATTATATTTTTTTTTATTAATTATTATGATATGAATAAATGTAGTAAATGCTTTTTTTTTGAAAAAATTTTGTAATTCTATTTATAAAAAAAAATTACATTTTTAAATATGTCTCTAGCATATTATTAGAGAAGCTAATTACAAAGATCGTCATCGTTTATTATGTATAGGAGACAGATGAACATAAAACCTTGGAGAGTATAGGGATCAAAATAAACACTTGCCACTAGAAATAAAATCAGTCCACAGCAAATTATCAGATACGGAATGCACACAATTTCTGTCAAGTTCAGACATATGAAACAAAATAGTTAATTGAAAACTGCTATCAAAATCAGAGCATGAAACAATAGGCTCTTCTGTTGACCCAATAGGAATAGGAGATTTCTTCAAATCGATGGATTGTAAGAGATACAAAACCCTTTTGATATAGTACCAAGTTTGGAACGAAAAAAAAATTCTTTCGAAAGACATAAATGTTATCATGCTTGCATTTGTGGACCATTTATGAAGGGTTTATGATAATATTCATAGATCTCATCATTTTGATCCTCTTTTATATGCCACTGGCCATATTCCAGTAAAATTCCTTCCTTAGAAAGTTCATCAACAGATCGGATCCTTTCCCTTTAAACATGATAACGAGAAAACAATGAAAATGTATCTTTAATGTTATGTGTCTTTGCAAGAAGAGGAGCTAAATGTATGTTATGGCATCGTTGGATCTTGTTAACAAAATTTATCACTAACATCGTGTCCCCAAAAACTTGAATTACTTGACATCCCTTCTCTAAAGCAAAAGGCAAGAGTAGCTTGATGGCCATTAGTTCAGCATGGTTGTTTGTCCCAGTTCCCAACCAGGATTTGATAATGTAGGAGATTGTGTCATAAAGGTGAAGAATACATCCCCCCGCCACATTTTATGGGAAGGCCTTTAGCAGCGCCATCAAAATATCCCCATGGGTTGTTCTTATTTTTTACCTCTTCAGTGATAATACTAAGAGAGTTCCCATCTTTTCTTGGGAAAAAACGATAAAATTCCTAAGCATTTGCTAGCAATAGCTTTAGGAACAATGGATATATCTTGGAAAAGGGCGTTATTCATGGATATCCAAATTCTCAAGCAGATGATCAATGCCAGAGCATTTTCCTCAAAATAAGATCTATTTTGAGTCCATCCTTGAAAAATATATATATTAAATGCTTTCTTTTACTGATTTCTATTAAGTTGAACAAGGTTCTTGAATTGAACAATTTAGGTTTACAAATGGAATACTATTCCATTTAATCTCTAAACATAAATATGTCTAAAATCAACATGGCATCTACAAGTTAAAGATATATTACAAAGATAAAAAAGGAAAAAAAAACATTTATTTTTTCAATTTTATAAAAAAGAAAAATCTTTATTCTTGCAAGTAGTACAAGCTAACCAAAATCTTTAATTTTATACTTCCATTCACATATGGTTTCTAAAATGATTATCAAAGTGAGGTTTTAAGGGTAGTAACTAATTATTTTAAAAACAAAAATTTAATTTTTCAAAGTTGTAAAAGTAAATAAATTAATTTGATGTTGGTTAAGTCAATTGGAGTAAGTTAATAAGTGGACAAATTGAATCTTTTTTATCACAAAAATTCCTCCCTGTATCTGGTAGGTGTTATAGCTCAAAACAACACTTCTCTGTTTGTGACAATAGTTCAAAATACGACACTCCAAGTGTCACTATTTGTTCACAAAAAATGACACTTATGGATTGAAGAACCTTGATTTGACTTCTATTTATATGGCCCTAAACATTCAAGCAAACCTTAGTCATCCATAAGCATCTTGGAAAGTTGTAATCCTTCAAAAGAGCATATTTGCACCCAATGATAATACATAATGTGAATCATTTGCTCCTTGTATTTTGGTTTCCATTGAATGCAAGAAAAATATTGAATTCACATGTTGCAGATTGTTTGTCAGTGAACTATTCATTTGTTGCAGATTCTTTGTCAGTGAACTATTTGCATGTTTCTCTTGTTTTAGGTGTGATTTCCCTAAAAAATTATGAAATATAAATAAAATTTTGAAAATGAGGGAATTAGGGTGGTTTCGAGAACCACCTGCCCGGTTACAACTCCCCCAAGCATCTGGTAACTATCCTCATTAACTATAAAAAGAAGTGAGATAAACCAAATGGGGGGGGCTTTTTATTGTATTGTTATGATAAAGGAATTACTTTCCATACATTCTCCTTCCCTTCCAATCGGTGAGCCTAGTCCTTGACTTGTATATCATTGTATGATGAAACTACTTCCTTCAAGTAGTTTCTACCCTTATACATGTGGATATTTGGAGTGGGACTTGTGGAGGACTTGAACATGAGAGATTTGGAATTCTAGTTTCGATGAGGTGCCAAGCAGAAAAAAGAAAAAAAATATGTTATGTACTATTTTTGTCATTTAATGAAGATTGGGAATCTTTCCATTCCCTATTTACTATGTTTATCATTGTATCATATTTGGCTTGTATCTTGATATGAATTTAATAAACTAGTTTCATTTTCATGTTATATTTTGATTTCAATAATGTCTTTTGAAGCCAAAATTGTTTGAGGGTATCTTGTATGTGTTACAGATCTTTGAATTGACATCAAGCAACACATCTAAAGGGACAAAGAAAAGCTAGGATCAACCTTCATAAACAAGGTACATGAAATATTTATCTTTCATCCTTTAGCTTAGATTTGTTTGATGTCAACTTGATATATAGAGTCTAATATGCCTGCAAGGAGTCTTTTAGATGTATATCTTGTTTCGTCTTGTATGTTGGTGACAAAAACCCTAGTCATAGGAAATTTTTCTTAATAACAAAACTAGTGACTCCATTAGGGAAACCAACTATTATGGGACTCTTTTTGGTAATTTCCTCTAGTGTGTTTAAGTTGACTAAGTCTTTGTTAGGTTTGAATATACCATAAACACCCGAAGAAACCTTTATTTTTTATTTTTTTAAGTTTGCATTATTTTCTTCAAATATCTCAAGAGTCATTCACTTCTTGTAGCACTTACAAAAGTGATTTCACTGGTAACTCGTTATCATCCTTACGTACAGTGGCGAAATATTCATAGGGAGCATTATAAACAATCGCAAATTCCCTAAAAATGTGATTTTTTCACTTTTTTCTTCATCCTATAGGATTGACTCACTGTGTTTGAAAGTTGCTAGGTGTGTTGGGCTCCTTTGTGGTCCCTCAGGATAAATATGGGTGTTACTTGATCAATTTCAACTTGCATTTTTTAATCAATTTTAAGGTGAAAAGTCTTTGAAAATGGTGTTTTTGTTTAATTTTTTCTTTCAATGCTTTTTTATTTGGTAGACCTTGAAAGTGAAAGCTCAAAACATAATTACCAAACCTTGTTGCCTAGTAAACCAAATTGCTTGTTTGAGTCTATAAAACTTATACTTGTCTTGTTATTCTCAAATTTATCAAACGTGTATGGTTGAAAAGTCTCATGTTTGAGGTTGCTTTCATTTGTAGTGATAGGTATATCAATCTTTGTGTATATTGCTTGCATTAGTGTAGTTATTCATCATATAGTTTATTTTCATTTAATGGAAATTAAAAGGATTGATCATTTTAAAAAAATGCATTTTGGTTTTTGTGAATCTCAAGTTTTCATTTGAAAAAGTGAGTATGCATTTTGCATCAAAAGCAAAAATTGTATTTAGTTTGTAAAGTTGCAATTACATTCAATATTGAGTTTGCATTTGCATTTGAAATACTAAGTTTGCAATGTCTTTTCAAAAGACAAAAGTTTAAGTTTGCATTTGCATTTAAAAGATTGCATTTTGCGTTAAAAGTTTGCATGCGCATTTGAAAATTTTGAAATATGAAAGGCTTGCATGTCAATTTGAAAGATTTTAAGGATTTACATTAGCATTTAAAAGAGATTTTTTTCATTTTGAAACAATTGCATTTGGAAGAGTTAGTTAGTGGCTTTAAAAGTGCTCCATATTTCATTGAAAAGAGAAAATGTAAATGCATCTACACTTGAATATATTTGATTGCATCTAATAGTGCTTCATATGTCATTTTAAGGAGTGTAAACAAGTGTTATGCATGTGAAAATATTTAGGTGCACTTAGTTTTCTTCTTTTGAAAAGTTCATTAAAATTGCATTTTTAAACAAGCAAGAAGTATTTGAAAAAGACTAGGAGGTTTTTTCTTTTAGTAAGAAACGCACCTACTAATCTAGGGATTAGGACCTTGGAGATAGGTGTTGTGAGTGAACACCTCCAAGGCCACAAAAGATTGGAAACTAAGAACTATTAAAGACTAGAGATAAAACACAATAATAGTGTGAACTACTTGTCTAGAAAGCGCCTCTCAAATAGGCGTCATGTGATGGGTAAAGCTAGTCCAAGTGGACATATTGTCCCCTAATGCTTGGATTAGTGAGCTTATGCATGTTTGGGGGTATATCAAGTGTTGAAAATCCTCTAGGTTACACCACTTCTCATTGACAACTTCAGGTCTAGGACTTGTTTCCTACATTCTTTTCCCATTCGCGGAAGCCATTTCCAACGACTGTCCCGACTTAACTACCTAACGTGAAGTGGTAACCTTAGTTTCCTTTCCTAGTTTCATCCTAGGTCACTGCAAGGGGAATATCTTGTGGCACCCAACATAGATGTTACATCTCCGTCCCAGATCCTTGGGAGGGTATTTGCTTGAGGCAAGTGGTTTCACCCCTGGTAATTGTTACGTTGGGGTTAGGGTAACCATCTCTTGATCTTCGTTGCTTGGACTTGGGCCCTAATCATCACAAGTTGATCTCTAGTAGACCCCTAATTACAACTCTTCACTGAATGGTATTTGGTCCTAAACAATCAAGTGCTTATCATTGAAAAAGTAATTATGTTTGTGAAATATTCTTAGGAACTTTCTAGTGTGTGTTTTTTGTTTTTTATTTGTGTAGACTTCCTCCTTTGTGTTTTCTGCAAGCCATCGTGGTTGATCAACCTTTATGTAGATGCAAAAGGATCTAAGGACAATCTCCTGAACAAAGAGAATCTCATGCGCAAAGGCGAATAGGGATTACAATAATCCACCCTCTCAGGGGGGCAGAGGAAGAAAATCATGAACCACAAACATGTTAAGATCTCGTGTCAACCCTCCTCTTTATTTTGTTAGTATATTGTGTCGGACGCATATGCTTTGTAAGTCGTCTTGTTAGTATGTTGTATTACCCCACATTCATGGGGGGTAATAGTTGTTAAGTCATCCAGTTAGTATGTTGCATTATCCCACATTCATAGGGAGTAATAGTTGCTTAGTTTAGACTTAGTATATAAGTAAATGTTGAGGCCAATGTCTGTATCCAAGAGTTATTTTGTATTGAGCTTGCTCAAAGGAGGTTGCCCCCTCAAAGTGGCCTGCGATCAATAAAATATCTTTTGTGCTCCAATATTTATGTTATATCGTGCATTCTCATTGTTTATTATAGGAGGTTCTTCACATCTGGTATCAGAGCACTTTCCTTAGCACAAGTGGGATTTTTTTTTTTTTGGGGGGGGGGGGGGGGGAATGGGAAAAACTGGGCGGCGACTTTCAGATCCATTTTTTAAACTTCCTGGGAAGATTCTAGAGAAACAATTTGCATATCTGAATTCCTCTTTCAAAAATATGCAGTTTCAAAAAAAAACATCTTATTTGGAGTTCTAAAAGTGGAGATATCGTTGATTTAAAATAAGTCATTTTTCAGAATTTTAGTGACGTCTGTGGAAATTGCAGAGCGAAAATCGTTTGACCGGGTGCCCAAATTTATGTTCCAATTACATAGATAGATCCAAAGTGGTTTTTCAGTTCCAAAAACTGGTTATAATAGAGAATCTGAGCAATATTGATCGGGTTATGCTCATTTTAAAATTTTCGTCTCAAAACCCTAGCTCTATTTACGAGATTTTTTGTGCGTTGGGTGGAATTTCTACCATGGAGCTATGATTATTGTAGTAGTGCTTCTTCCTTGCATCGATATTATTCAATCGGATTAGGGACTAAACCATATCAACTTAACTCTAGGAAGTACTTGGGCATAGCCCTAAAAATCATTGTGAGGAGTACCACAGGAACCCTGAAGTAGATGGCCATTGTGAGGAGTACCACAGGAACCCTGAAGTAGATGGCCATTGAGAGGACCTGCCAAGCAAAAAGGGAAATGACCCCTACCTGATTGACTAGTTTCCACCTATGAGGTAAACCAAGAGCTGCCATTTGTGGCAAAGAGGTTATTAGTTTTACCTAATCTGTGGAGTGACGGGTACTGCCCCAATACGCAAGTCGTTAGACAACATTGGTGGCCAAGTGAATCCCGCAAATATTTAGGAAGACGAACATACGTAGGGTCCATATATATTTCCAGTTGATTAAGCACATTTTTCCAGATCCTCCACAGATCATCTCCACCAAGCCAAACGAATATATATATATATATATATGATTTTTGGCCATATCTTCTTTGTTTTAGCTCCATTTCCCTTGAAAATTCACTGTAACTGCCGTAATTCCATTCTGCATATTTCATTCCTTGATGACCCTATCCCAAATTCCACTTCCTGAAGCCCAAAATTACACATTTTTCTATTTTTTCAGTTTGCCATAACTTCTTCGATTCTCACCCAATCGCCTTTAAAATTTTCCACAGTGTTTGTTTCTAAATTTTGCTTCATTGTCCCTCTTTGAAAAATTTTCCCATTCTTTCACCCCACTTCTGAAATTCGCATTTTTTGTTTCCTTGTCCCTCAGAAAGTTTCCAAACCCTAGTCAAACCCCAATTAACCACTCGAGTTTTTCCCAACTCAAAATTTTCCTTTTCTAAAACCCTCCCTATTTTTTTTTCTACCCATTTCCACCCAAAAAAATAAAATAAAAATCATGCTTATGGTTTTCACCCACACAGGAGCAAATAGACAAATGGAAGAAGAACTTGCCACCCTCAAGACCAAACCCGAACGTCTGGATCAAAGATTTATCGGCCTCCATCTTCAGCATTTAGTCAGAGCAACCGACGACAGCTTGAGTCTTCTACAGACACTGAGTTCTCTTCTTCCAACAACTTTCGTGGGTCAAAGATTGATTTCCCTCGCTTCAATGGTGATGATCCAACTGGATGGATATACAAGGAAAAACAATACTTTAATATGCATAACACTTTTGATGTCACCAAAGTCCCACTTGCATCCTTTCATTTGGAATGTGAATCCCTTCAATGGTTCTGTTGGTACATCAAGGATCATGAAGAGCCACAATGAACATATTTTCGCTAACTCCTTTTGCAACGATTTGGCCCTAGTGGTTTTGATGACTTCACAGGAGCACTCACCAAACTTCGCCAGATTGGCACTATGAGAGAGCATCAGATAGAATTTGAGAAATTCGTCAAGCACATGGAAGGATTGTCTAATGCATTCTACAGGAGTTGTTTTATCAGTGGTTTGAAGGATACAATCTGATCTGAGGTTAAAATGTTCTGTCCCAACACAATGATGGAAATCCTAGGGTTGGCTAAGTTGGTGGAGGACAAGATCAGGGCTCAACAATGCTCCAAAACCACTTTTGTTCCATTCAGAAATATGGTTTCCCAAAGAACTCCAACCCTTCCAGCTCCTAGATCCACTCCTATCAAGCATTTGTTTGAAGCCGAGATGTAGGAACGTAGGGAAAAATGGATTTGTTATAATTGTGATGAGAAATTCACCCAGGGTCATCAATGTGCTAAGAAAAATCTATATCTCTTGGATGTGGCTTCTCCGCTTGCACTTGAAATTTGTGCAGCTGCTCAGGATCTAGTAGATGATCAGGTCGACATTCAGCAGTTGCTTGTTGACCCTCCTTCTCATGACGACCACCCAAATATATATCTTCATTCATTATCCAGAGTCACCACCCCACAAACCATGCAGTTCAAGGGTTTCTTCAAAAAAATCCCTCTTACAATACACATTGATTCTGATAGCACCCATAACTTCATTGACCCTAAGATCACCAAACAGGATGATTGTTTTGTCTATCCTTTCTCCAACTTTAAATTCATGATTGCTAATGGGGGCATTTTACCTTGCAAGGGAAAGTGTCGCAATATGTGTATCTCTATTGGAGATTATAACTTGCGCTCTAACATGTTTTCCATGCCCTTAGGAGAATGTGATGTGAGTTTTGGCACTCAATGGTTACGCACACTTGGACCCATCTTATGGGATTTGTGGAACTATGGATGGAGTTTTTAGTCAATGGGAAAAAACACACATTGAAGGGCTTACAACCAGGGTTTCTCGGCATCATCAGTTCACATCACATGGAAAAGCTCCTTAATAAGAATTCACATTGCTAAGCCCTTAATGATGACACATTACACCATACAGTGTGGCACATTACCCCCTATATTGTGGTGCATTACATATTATTTATGTAGGATTCGGTGTATTAGTTGTTATTGTACACCTTTATCTCCTATATATAGGAAGGAGATATTCTTATTTTAATCATCAGATCATCTTATCTTGTCTTGTGTACTCAGTACATTATGTAACGAGGTTCCTCCCTCGAAGAGGATTGATATTTATCTCTACTATTCATTTTTTAGGCATGGATTACTCACTTATTGTCTATTCCTGCTCTTTTTATGCTATATCTAGGACTTGGTTGCATAACATTTGGTATCATAGTTGTTTCCTCGGGACTGCCTTTTGCAAAACGAGTCATATTGGAATTTTCACTACAATTTTTTTTCTACAAGGATTCAGAGATCGAGGTTAAAACCCACTTCAAAAACTGGCTGAAATATCTTCGATAAAAAAATCATATCCTGATCCATTACAGTTTTGGAGATAATTGCGGAGTAATCTAGGGTTTTTTACTAGTCCTACAGTTAGTCTAAAATAGGTGTTCTTGGGAAAAAGGTCATAAATGAGGAATCCAAGATCCAAATAGAGTGAGACCAGTTGCATATGAAAGAAGATGGACCAGCGTATCTATGGTAGAAGTATTAAATATAGAAACAAAATAGTGTACACGTGGAATACAGTACAAGTTCTGTCTTTTGGATAGACCAAAAATAAGAAGCCTTGGTATATTTGCAATAATGTTTTGTTATCTCATCTAAATTAGGTCAGACCTGCGACATTGGAAAGAGGAAAGATCAAGGTAATACAAGCCAAAGTGTCTGACTCAGAGGAGTCACAATTCAAATTTTACCTCAGTTACAAGTCGTCCCTAAAACAGTCTCCCAATCAGGGTTTAAAAAAGGTATGCCATTTTGCATTTGAATAGATTTTAGTAGTAGGATATATTTGTGGTAAACCATAGGGAGTGATATTGTTAAAAATTCCACAAAAAGGAAGTGGAAAGAATCACACTCCACTCAAACCCCCATAGGATTCATCCCTGACATACGAGGAAATGGAAGACATTTCTTTTAGAGTATCCAAGTTGGAAGATATGATTAAAGGAAATGTGAAAATTGATGACTTTGCTAAATTGGAAAAGAAGATGGCTACTAAAGAGGATCTCAAAGGGATGACTAGTAAAGAAGATATCAAAGGGATGGCTAGTAAAGAATGTCTCCAAGACTTGAAGGATTTTATCAAGGATATCAAACATAACTTTATTCCTCAATTATCTACTCAAGAAGAGGACAAGGAGGAAAAAGATGACTTATTCTAGTCACGTCTGGAGAAAATTGAAAAACAATTGGAAAGTAGGAAGTTAGAGTCCTCAAAAGTTGATGATTCACTAAAACATCATGGGTTCAATTCAGGTCCCAAAAACTACTTTATCCCCAAGATTGGCATGTGAAAGTTTGATGGAAAGGATCCAATCACGTGTATTTTTCAGATGGAGGAATTCTTTGATCTACACCAGGTGCCCACTATGAAAAAGGTAACTATAGCATCCTTGTATTTATAACCTGATCATTTTGTATGGTACCAATGGCTTTGTGACCATAAAAAGGAGTCTATTATCTCTTGGTCTATATTCACCGAAGAATTGATTGCACATTATGGGGATATAAATAACAACAACTTCTTCAGTTAGTTGGTAAATCTCAAGCAAAAGGGTTCAGTTACATATCACACCAATGAATTTCAGCAACTAAGTCTCATAGTGAAGAATATTTCAAAAGATAATTTGTTAGATCTCTTTATTGGAACCCTGAAAGATAACATTCAACATGAGGTGCGTTTCTTTGAACCATCTTTGCTAGAGAAGGATTTCATGATGGAAAGGAAGGTTGAAAATAAAAATATGGCAATGACTACTAGAAAGGCCTTCTCCAACACATATAGAGAAAATCATGTTCCTTCTTCTAAACCACCACAAAGGTTGACACCCCAACAACTAGATGAAAGAAGAGGAAAAGGATTATGCTTTAATTGTGACAACAAGTATAGTAAGGGACATAAGTGCAACGAGAAGAAATTATTCTACATAGATTGTGAAGAGGAAGAACCAAAAGAAGAGGAAGCATCTCAAGAAGAGGCGACTTCATAAGAAACAAAAGAGGCTGCTTCAGAAGAAATTACTCCCACCATATCTTGTCATGCATTGGCTGGAATTAACACTCCTCAAACTCTCAAGATAGAAGGATACATCAAAAACAAGAAGTTAGCCGTGTTGATTGATTATGGTAGTACTCATAATTTCATTCACTGTAAATTAGCCAAAGTTCTTAATTGCTTTGTTTACCCAGCACGAGAATTTCAAGTAATGATTGTAGATGGAGGAACTATAAATTGCTCATGGAAATTCCATAATATCAATCTGACTATAGAGGAATATGTATTGAATAGCCCAATGATTTCTTTCCCAATTGGTGGTGTTGATGTTGTATTGGGTGTCCAATGGTTATAATCATTGGGAATAATGGCTTTTAATTTTCAAAAACTTTTCATAAAGAGTTCATGGGAAGGTAAAGAATATGAGTTAAATGGTATCACAGGAAAACCAAGCAAGGTGATAAGCTCTAATGGTATGACAAAGTTGTTAAAAAGGTACATCAAGGTTTAGTTGCACAATTATGCTCATTAGATGTTCAAACCTCAAAGTCCCCTATCTCCCCAGATCTCCAACGGGTCATTAATAAGCATTCCAAGGTATTTGAAGATATTCCCAAAGGTCTTCCACCTATTCGTGACTTTGATCATGCTATCCACTTAATTCCAGGCAGTGTTCCTCCTAACATCAGACCTTACCGATATCCCTATAGCCAAAAGAGTTAAATTGAGTGTATGGTGGATGAAATGTTAGAGGCTGACATAATTAGGCCTAGCTAAAGTTCTTGCTTTGCATCAGTGTTAATGGTACGAAATCCAGATGCAGCATGGTGTATGTGTCCTGATTATAGAGAGATCAACAAGATCACCATTAAAGATAAGTTTTCGATTCCTGTCATTGATGAATTGTTGGACGAATTACATGGAACAATTGTCTTCACAAAGTTGGATCTTCAGTCCGAGTATCATCAGATTCAAATGAAGGATGAAGACATCCCCAAAAAAACATTCAGAACTCATGAAGGTCACTATGAATTTTTGGTCATGTCGTTTGGTCTAACTAACGCACCTTCCACGTTTCAAGGTTTAATGAATTCTATTTTCAAGCCTTTCCTTAGAAAATTTGTGCTGGTATTCTTTGATGATATACTAATCTATAGCAAGTCTTGGGAAGAACATGTTCAACATGTTGATAGGGTACTACAACTACTAAAGGAGAAAGAATTGTATGAAAAAACCTCAAAATGTTTCTTTGGGATAAAGGAGGTAGAGTATTTGGGCCATATTGTATTTCATGAAGGTGTCAAGGTAGACCCTAAAAAAATTAAATCCATGATGGATTGGCCGATTCCCAAAACCCTGAAGAATATTCGAGGATTCTTAGGTCTGACAAGGTACTACTGCAAGTTTGTTCAAAACTATGGAAGAATAGAAGCTCCTCTAACATCGTTACTAAAGAAAGATGCATTTTCTTGGACTCCAGAGGCAACTCAATCCTTTCAACAACTCAAAGAGGCCATGTGTAAAGCTCATGTTTTGGCGACACCAAACTTCACAAAAACCTTTATTGTGGAATGTGATGCTCCAGGAAATGGAATTGGAGCTGTACTAATGCAAGAAGGACACCCTATTTCCTTCACAAGTCATCCAATCAAGGGAAAGAACTTAAAAGGGTCCATTTATGACAAGGAAATGTCGGCAATACTACATGCCTTGAAGCAATGGAGCCTCTACCTTATAGGCAGACATTTCAAGGTTAAAACTAATCATGATAGCCTTAAATTATTCTTGGAACAAAGGTTATCTTCAGAAGAGCAACAAAAATGGGTAACAAAGATGTTGGGATATGACTTTGAAATCATATACAAAAATGGGAAGCAAAATGTTGTCGTAGATGCACTCTCCAGGAAAGATGAGGATGTTGAAGAATTGCTCTATGTTATTTTGATCATCCAACCAGATTGGATAGCCAAAGCAACGGACGAATGGAAAAATGATGAAAAAATATGGACATTTATTCAAAATCTGTAGCAGGATCCCAGTGCCTCTAATACATTTAGGTGGAAATATGACTTGCTATGGTACAAGGATCACTTATATATTGGTAAGAGTTCCCAACTCAAGCAAAATGTACTTTCTGAATTTCACTCTTCATCGATAGGAGGGCACTCAAGTTTCTTAAAAACCTACCATAGGGTAAAGAAATATATTTTTTGGGATGGTCTTAAAACTAGCGTTCAAAAATTTGTGGGGGAATGTTTGGTTTGCTAACAAAATAAAGTGGAAACAATTAAGACCCCTAGTCTCCTACAACCACTTTCCATTCCAAGCCAAATGGGACAGAGGTATTGATGGATTTTATCATAGGCTTGCAAAAGTCTAAAGGAAAGAGTGTGGTCATGGTGGTTGTTGATAGACTTACTAAATATGCACACTTATGTGCACTATCTCACCCCTTCAAAGAAAACACGGTAGCCAATTATTTTATGGAGATGGTACAAAAACTACATGGTACTCCAAATATTATAGTAAGTGACATGGATCCCATTTTCACTGGAAATTTTTGGACCGAATTATTTTCTTGTTTGGGTACTAAACTGGATCATATCTCATCTTATCACCTTCAATCTGATGGAAAAATATAGATAGTAAACAAATGTTTGGAAGGGTATATTAGATGTTTTGTAGCTGATAAACAGAAAGAATGGGTCAAGTCGTTACCCTTGGCAGAATGGTGGTATAATACTACCTTCCATACATCATAAAAAATGACCCCATTTATGGCACTGTATGGCTACCATCCACCATCTATCACATCTTCACTAAGAAACTCTAAGGTTCAAGCAGTGGAAGACCACATGGAGCATCAACAACAAGTTCTTCAACTCTTAAAGGACAACCTGAATCTAGCACAAAATCGAATGAAACAACTAACATATCAACACCGTAGTGAATAGAGCTTTAATGTTGGGGATTGGGTGTTTTTAAGACTACAACCATACAAACAGATGTCCCTGAAGAACACCAAGAAGAATAATAAATTATCGCCTAAATACTACGGTTCCTACAAGGTGCTACAAAAGAATGGTAGTATGGCCCACAAATTGGAACTACCTGCATATTCACGAGTCCATCCAGTTTTCCATGTTTCTTATTTAAAGAAGGTAATCAGTGACAAGATACCAGTTCAAACGATGTTACCAGAACTTGATGAAGAAGGAAAAGTCATCTTGGAGCCTGAAGAAGTTACTGAAATACGAACTAGACAGCTTCGAAATCGATCAATTTCAGAGTATCTCATTAAATGGAAGAACTTACCCATAGAATATTCAACAGGGGAAGATGAGTCTTTTATACAACAACATCCAAAACTACTTCAACGTTGAGGACAACACTTTTTTAAGGGGAGGGGTATGTTAAGCCCTTAATGATGACACATTACACCATATAGTGTGGTGCATTACCCCCTATATTGTGTTCATTACATATTATTTATGTAGGCTTGGTTCTATTAGTGGGTTTATTAGTTGTTATTGTACACCTTTATTTCCTATAAAGGAAGGAGATATTCTCATTTTAATCATCAGATCATCTTATCCTGTCTTGTGTACTTAGTACATTGTGTAAGGAGGTTCCTCCCTTGAAGAGGATTGATATTTATCTCTGTTATTCATTTTTTAGGCATGGATTACTCTCTTATTGTCTATTTCTGCTCTTTTTATGCTATATCCAGGACTTGGTTGCATAACACACATGGTGTCATCGCTAAGCTCCATTCCATTCAGATACAACCATCAACAGTCTCCACTAATGCCTTGTCTCTACAACAAATTTTGGATCGATATGAATGTGTCTTTGCTGCACCATTGGAATTTCCACCTTAAAGACAAGGAGACCATCATATTCTGCTCCTTCCTGGATGCATCCCTCCCAACATTGGGCCCATCCCTACATGGGTTTGGATAGATAACTCGATGGATTTAATTGAATGGATCCCTACATCTGGAGGGAAGATAATGATCTTGGTTTTGGTTGACCGCCTCTCCACATATAGTCATTTTTGTGTCCTCATCCATCCATATGTCGCCTCCTCAGTCTCACATATTTTCATGAACCGGATCTTTCACGATGAAACTTTCACAAGTCATTTTTGGCCAGAACTATTTTGCCACACTGGCACCAAAATGCAGATGAGTTCAGCGTATCACCCACAAACAAATGGTCAGGATGAATTTATCAACAAATGTTTGGAAACTTGTCTTTGTTGCTTCACCTCTGAACAAAAACATCATTGGTAAAAATGGCTCCCTCTCGCTGAATGGTGGTATAATAAGTCCTACCATACTGCATCTAAAAGGAATCCATATGAAGCAATTTATGGTCAGGCACTGCCAATGCTCCTTCCATACCCCCACAGTAGTTCACCAGTTCAGGAAGCTGACACGGTTCTCCAAAATCGAGATCAGATTCTTCACATTTTACAGGACAATCTTCACATGGAAAGAAACCAAATGAAACACCAAGCCGATCATCACTGTTACGAGTGCACTTTTCAATTTGGTGATATGGTTCTTCTTCTGTTGCAGCCTTACAAGCAATCCTTCTTGAAACTCAAAGGGAATCATAAGTTGGATCCAAATTTATATGGCACATATAAGTTTTGTCAGAAGCTTGGGTTCAATGCTTATAAATTGGAAATTCCTCCTTCTTCTCACGGTCACCTAGTATTTCATGTCTCTTGTCTCAAGAAAGTTATTGGCACCAACATCAGAGCACAAACTATCTTACTAGAACTGGATAATGAAGGATCCATCATTTTCAAGCCGATGACCATCCTCAATAGGAGCACTCTTCAATTTCGCTCTTGATCCATCACAAAGGTATTAATTCAATGGCACGACATCCAAACAACGGATGCTACATGGGAACCACTCATTCAGATTCAACAACAGTTTCCATTCTAAAGCTTTGAGGACAAATATTTTCTAAGAGGGAGGGGATGTTAAGAAACTGTGTCAACCCTCCTCTTTATTTTGTTAGTATATTGTGTCGGACGCATATGATTTGTAACTCGTCCCATTAGTATGTTGTATTATCCCACATTCACGGGGAGTAATAGTTGTTAAGTCGTCCAATTAGTATGTTGCATTATCCCACATTCATGGGGAGTAATAGTTGTTTATATTAGACTTAGTATATAAGTAAGTTTTGAGGCCAATGAATGTATCCAAGAGTTATTTTGTATTGAGCTTACTTAAAGGAGGTGTCCCCCTCGAAGTGGCCTTCGATCAATAAAATCTCTTTTGTGCTCCCATATTTCTGTTATATCACGCATTCTCATTGTTTATTGCAGGAGGTTCTTCACAAAACATAACGAGTGGGAAAAGAAAACAATTATAGTTCTAGTGATTTTGAGACTTTTTTTAAAGAAGGACATTATAGTGACTCTAAGGGTCAGTTGAGTAAATCCCCCAGAGTTGTTTCTTCTCAAGCAGAGGAGAAATAAACAATCCTTATAGTGACTTTAATTGAGGATATCTTATATTCGTTAAGACTATTGAACCCACCACAAAGTCATGGTTTTAGCCAAGAATCTAGTTTCCATATCCCTAGGAATAACAATCATTTGCCTCATTTGTACATGGAAAATATTGGAGAGATATCTAGTACAAGGGAGGTAACTCCCTTAGTCATTTCTACCCCCGTGGAAGGAATAAGTTTAAATATGTCATTTTTTGTAGGATCGGGATGGTCCCCACCATCCTCTATAATTCTGACTGGAAATACTTCGTTAGTTCCACAAAGTTCAAATCCTTTTTCGTTTGGAATGACATTTATAAGTTTTTAGTCTATACCTGCCACTATCCCTCATGCATCAAATTTTACCACTACTTCGGGAAGTATCCCATCAATTTATTTCCATAGATTCCCACAATACATTGGACAAATGTCTATGCCCATCCCATCTATTGTAATTATAGATTTTGGTGGCTCTAATCTACCCCATGTAAGCTTACCTTTCCAATCACTTAGAGGCATGAGTACTAGTAATCCCTATGCATCAAACATACAACAAAATAACACATTTGGACTAGGGGGAATTAGTACTGGATTTCCATGGGGATAGAATGCTCTTCAAGGAAACAATCCCGTTTCCAGAGCAAGAAGCACAAAATTGGTTAACCCTGCATTGGTGAATTCCTTACAGAGTAGCCAACCTTTAGGAAGAATGGGAGGCACTTTTGGAACAAATTTTCCATATTTCGTAAAAAATCAACCAACTCAAAACATTGGACCTAATAATCAACTTTTCACGAATCTTGGATCTCCTTATATTTCAGGGTCTAGTATTTTATGAACACAAACCAATGGGGTGCAACTAGTGCTCATGGATCATGCAATTCCATGGCTTAGACAAAGTTTCCATTTTTTGCTACTTCAAATTTTCCAAACCTTACGAAGTTAGCCAATGATCCAGTTTCACATGACCCTACATGGCCACCCTACCCTACTAAAATACCTTCAGACATTCCTAAGTTTAATGAAGGGAAACCTATGGAATATATGACGAACCATGTGATGAATTTTCATCTATGGTTCTCTTATAACTTTGTAATGGGTGATTCCATTAGATTGCGGATTTTCCAAAGGACTTCAATTCGGATGGTAATTATGTGGTATATTGAGTTACCATAAGCATCTTTTTAAACCTTTAACTCAATTGCAATGACATTTTTGAATAATTTTTTATTACCAATCTGCTATGAGATTGTCACGGAATTATTGAAATCATTTAAGCAAGACAAATATACTCATATCTTTGACCACATCCATGAGTGACATAGCATACGTAGCTTAAATAAATATCATATCCCCAACGAATTCCTAACTAACTGGTTTATAAAGTCATTACAACCTTTTATCACGAAGGATGTGGATGTTTTAGGGGTTCAAATTGAAGAGAAGCTATTATTAAATCCCAACAATTGGATATGGTTTATTCCCAATCAAGAATGTTGTATGAAAATTCTCCTACTGCTCCTAGAGAAGAAGTTGATCCAACCAAACCAACCCCTGGACCGCATGCCGATGGTGTGACTGGTCCAGATGAAAGTAACTCATCTAGCTAGGGTACAAACATATATGGTCAAAATTCATCGAAATATACTAAGAACAACACACATAATCCCAAACCCAACCCTTCCTCAAATGTTCTATCAATCCAAACATCCAATTATAAGGGTAACCAAGAGCTTGGAGGGAAGAAAAATAAAAACAAGAAAACTAGGAACAGAGAGAATAATAATGCAAACAATAACAATAACAACAACGCTAGTGGGAAAAAAAAGGAAAAGGTAAATTCCACTTCCCTTATCAATTATGCAATGAAGACCACTTCACCTACAAATCCCCTAATATAGAGATTGCTCAAATATTGTTAGCACAAAAGGAAGGCAAGATCCAGCCTGTTGTGTTGACTAATATGTCTCTACAACGATATATGATTTCTCACCAAAACCATACACCTCCTCAAGGGGGAAATTAGGGTTCTTCCTCACAAGGGGAAACACAAGGCAATGTGAATTTTTCATGTATCAACAAGATGTAAATATCCAAACTAAGACTAAAACTTATGAAACAACTACATCTGGGTCCAAAGAAAAATAAACTCCTAAGCCTCAAGTAGCTTATCCATGACACATAGAGAGTTCGACCAATAATACTATGCCTATAATTTCGAAGGGTGTTCTAAAGAAGGTCATGTACAATTCTAGCGTGCATGCTTCCAAAAATCATAACACTGTACAAAATCTGACACAAGTTCCTTTTGCAATGTCCACTTTCGAAGTCCTCTAGAGTTATCGAACTCAAAAGAAGACCTCGCTATCAACTTTAGGAGATATAGATCATCTAGACAATCAAGTAATAACTTTTGATTTTGAAGGTTGGAAGCCTTGTTTATCACATCATGTGGCCTTCTATATTCAAGTTTCATCTGGAAAGTCTAAGATACATAGCACTGTTGTTGATGAGGGTTCCTCCACATGTGTCATGTATTTTCCATGTTGGAAGTCTATACGCTCACCTAGAGTATTTTCTCCTATGATTATGTTGAAATCCTTTGATGGCCACCTTTTCAAACCTCACGAAATTATCTTGTCTCTTTCTGTAGATTTAGGGGGAAAGACAGTAAAGGTTGATGTGGAAGTTGTTGATTCTCCACTTAAATATAAATTGTTACTAGGAAGGATTTGAACTCAAACTATGATGGCAATAGTCTCGTCAATTGATCAACTATCATTAAGCATAAATGAGTTCAACCAAGATAATGGATCTACATACCCTAATGAGGGAAAACATTGGTGTGGGGATATACCCTACATTAATGGGAATGTTTAATATACCGCCACATGAACTATGTGCTAATGCAGCTCTAATACATGCAATTTCAATAGTTTCCATGATTTTCACACAAAAGTTGTCTCTTTGTAATACCTCTCACTTTAATGACCCTTGGAAGTTACCAGAACCTTCAAATGAAGTTGGGTGTAGTTGGATTACTCTGGCTTTGTCTGCAACCAAAATAACTTACCAAGACACAGTTTCAAATGAAGCAGACCATGGTTTTCTACCTTTCATTCTGGAAGAAGATGATTAGTATTCAATGCGTGTATGGGATATCGGTTCTTTACCTTGTCACGACCCCTTAGATACAGTGTTTCCATCAGATGACACAATTATTGAGACAATGTATTTAGGTGATAAACCTTGGAGAGATATGCACAATCAAGCATAATTTCTTCCAATTGAAAGTGACTTAAGAATTGATGTTGATGGAACCATCAAACTAGGTACTATGGAATGGTATGGGATTCCTATTGCATCTTCCCAAGTATATGGCTAGGGGAATTTGGAAATCATTTCAACAACTATTCCCATTAGCATCTCCAATACCCCAGGTGTCATTGAAAGTGTCTTCATTGGTGCTTATTGTTCTCTTGATGAGATAGAAACCTATACAACACTTTTTAAGCAATATATAGATGTGTTTGCCTGCTCCTACGAAGAAATTCTAGGAATAGACCCATCAATCCTTGAACATGATATTAAGACTTATCCTCATGTCAAATTTGTTCGACAAAATCTAAGACCAGTTAACCCTAGAAAGGATGCTACTGTTAAAGCATAAGTAAAGAAGTTGCTCCGTGCGAAATTAATCTATCCTATCCCTTTTCCCGAATAAGTGTCCAATTCGACACCTGTTGATAAAAACAAGGAAAAAATTGGGTGTATACTGAATTTCACGATATTAACCTAGCTTGTCATGAGCATAATTATCCTATCCCATTCATTGATCAAATTATTGATGAATGTGTTGGTAATGAGAGTTTTTCATTTATGGATGTTTTTTTTTTATATAATCAAATTCAGATCCGACTAGAATATTAGCATAGAACCACCTTTATATGTCCTCGAGGAACCTTCATATATAGGAATATGCCATTTGTATTAAAATACGTCGAAGCCACATTTCAACGTGATATGTATTATTCCTTCCATGACATTAAGAAAGTTGTTGAAGCCTATTTGGATGATTTGACGACTAAATCATGGAAGAGAGTGGATCACCCTAAACATTTGCGAGTTGTTTTTGATAGGTGTAGACAATGCTCAGATGTATTTTGATGCATTAGAAAAGAAATTAGTGTCTACCCTCTGCTGAGTCCTCCGTATTACAAAAAATATTTCGTTTTATATATAGCAACATCATAATATACTATAGGAACTGTTATGGTTCAAGGAGATGATTCCCACTAGGAACATGTCATATAATACTTAAGCAAGAATTTAGCAAGTCCCTAGTTAATGTATTAACATGTTGAGAAGTAGGCACTAGCTGCCATGCATTTGGTACAAGGAATTAGACTTTATATCCTTATTAGATGAACCACCATTATAGTCGATTTCAATTCTTTTCAACATATTTTGTCTCGATGGATTCTCAGAGGAATATGTAATAAATGGATTGTTATCGAAAAAGTCTTTGGCCTTTGTCGAGATAATGTCAGAGTTGCCTCAAGAATGTGAGGGATTGGTAGAAACCGAGTCATTTCCTGATGAACATATATTTCTCATCATCTTGGATGACCCCTAATATGGCAATATTCTAATTTAACTATAAACCCATAGGGTCCCTCCTTCGTCTTCTCATGAAGAATGGCGTAAAATTTGTCATCAATCTCGACATTATGTCATTATTGGGGATAGTTTGTATCATCAAGGAATTGACACTATCCTTAGGTGTTTCCTAGTTTACGATGAAGCATAGAAGGTTCTAAATGATTGCCATGGTGAAAATTGTAGTGGTCACTTATCTGAGCTTGCTACAACCCAAACAATTATGCATGTACGATATTTTTGGCCTTCAATCTTCAAAGATTCCATTGAAGCGATCAAGAAGTGTCATCTGTGTCAAACCTTTACCAAAATATGTGTGTGCACCTTACTTTTTTATACCTAATAATCGTTGGTCCCTTCACCAAGTGGGGAATAGATTTTACAACATTCGTATGCCATTGGCAAATGTCCATAAATATATCATTGTGGTCATCAAGTACTTTGCTAAGTGGATCGAGGTTATGCCTACCTTTTGTTGCAACAATGAAACTGCAACACACTTTGTATTTAATCAGATCATTGCTTGTTTCGATATTCCTAGAGAGATTGTCATGAATACTAGCAGTCACTTTCAAAACAAAATGATGTCAGAAATCGCTGACAAACTTGGTATTCATCAAGATTTCTCTTCATTGTACTATCTTTAATCAAATGGAGATGTTGAAGAAGTCAATAAGTCTTTGAAAACTATGCTCCAGAGGATGGTGAACCAAAATAAATTTTATTGGCATATCATGCTTTATATGGCTTTGTGGGCATATCGAAACTCCATCAAAACTGCGACAACATTTACTCCTATCTAGCTTATACATGGATTCAAATTTGTGTTACCTATATTGTCGAGATTCCGTCTTTAAAGCTATCCATAAATCTATTACTCGATTCTAGTGAATTTGAGGAATGTCTCTTATATCTAGAATAATTAGACAAACATAGGAAGGATGTTGTTGTATCCATTGAAGCAAATAAAAATCGTGTCAGGGCACAATATGATAAGTCATTCCACCCTCATATATTATTAGAAGGAGATATGTTGTTGGTTTATGAATAGAAACATTATGATCTAGTGTTTGGGAAACTTACTTCAATGTGGATTGGCCCCTTATGTTGTGAGGAAAGTCCTCAAAAAATGGGCCTATGAGCTAGAATACTTTGAAGGGAATATCTTAAGGTATGGAAATGGAATCTATCTAAAGAGATAATTTTCCTAGACTTTCATAACCAGGCAATTTCTCTTGTAATTAATGTACTATATATAGATTAGACTACTTTCTACTTTTATATTTCACTTCCTCAATTCATGGCTTCCTGACGACTTACGGTATGCAAATTTTCTGGGCACTCATATGCCTTGTGCCCTAGTTCTCGACAATTGTCGCAAATGACTTTCGATTGGTATGCACATCCACCTATGAAAGCTCCTCTACGACCACCATTGTCTTGACCTCTAAGGTCTTCACCTCCCCGTCGGTACTTAGGCCTATCACCTCTATTCGTACTTTCTTCTTGTTGATCATCTCGACTTTCTTCTCTCCTTACCCCATAGTATGTCGTCTAGCGACGAGCTATTTCTAAATTCAAGTAGTTGAATTTCCTCTGCTCGTAGAAGTCTTCCTTGACAAATTCTCTTCTGCCTTCAGCACTAGTTCGTAGGCTTCATGGAAAGTTATAAACTTTGAAATGCTCAACTCATCTTGTATGGCATACTTTAGTACATTTACGTATCTGTCGATTGCATATTCTCCCTCATCGGTATGTCCTAACTTGATAGACAGTTTGTAAAACTCCCCTGTGAACTCTTTCACAGTCGACTCTTTCTACCTCAGGTTTTGCACTTTCCTTAATTGAGATATCATGTAGCTGGTGGGAAGGAACTTATCCTTCAAATTGGAAACCATCCTATCCCAGGCCTTTATTTTCTCCTTGCCTTTATTTACTCTATTGGCTTGCACGTTATCCCACCATAGCAAATCATGGCACGTTATCCCACCATAGCAAATCATGGCCTTTTAACTTCAGGAAAGTAGCTTTTACCCTTTTGGGGTCTTCGATCTGCTCTATGTCAAAGTATTTCTCCATCTCTCTGACCTAGTTTATCATCTCTTCTAGGTTCAGGCTCCCAGAGTAGGTAGGCACATCCATCTTAGCAATACCTTCACCAATTTTTCTTCTAGATCATCTAACTCTTCTTCTTCTTCTTGAGCTTCTCTATCCTTGACTTCTTCATCACTGTGGTCGATAGTTTCGACGGTAAATATTAGGACTCCTTCATAAATGCTAACTCATTTTTCAACGTTCTCATAGTATAAACACATTCCTCAAACGTTTCACGGTCAACAATGGCTCTTGCACCTCTGTGTTGTCTTCTACCATGAATATTTACACCTCTCTGATCCATTTCATCGCTCAGGAATCAGATCTTCTACTTCCACAATTCTACTTAACCGCAGTTGGAGTCGTTCTCTACATCCAAGTGCAACCAAGCTTCTTTTCACGTAGGATAACTTTCCCACTCTAATACCAATTGACGTAGACCGAGGTCAACCAACTAGTGCATATGTGGTTGTTTGGGTGCCTGCAAGTTATAGTTATGGAATGACACATAGACAATGTATAGACATGCCAAGAATTGTGCCTCTTTACAATGAGATATTACAAAAGTTCAGTCGAACTGAGCATCGACTGTTACAACAAAATTTCACATCATGGAATGCTTCATCCTCGATGCTACACACACTCACTCTCAATCTCACTCTGTATAGAACACATAGATCTCACAATACACAGTTGTCTACCTCTCTTGACTCTCCTCTCTCTGGACCTTACCAAACTTTCCAATTCTCAACAATTGAAGCCAATAGAAATCCCATTTCTATAGATAGTACCTGATAATTATAGTTGCGCTTGGATGCACAGCCCTCAATTTCTTCCTCTAGAAGCTTTGTTGGTCCCTAGGCACCGCCGTGGATGCATTAACTACACCATTAGGTTCAGTTCAATAGGTTATGCTACATGTTTTCCTTCACCAATATACCATAATTGCTATGCAACCACTCCAACTACCCTGCCGCTTAGCTTTCCTCAGGTTCTAGTTACAGTCGGTCCTTCCACCTACCACAATCAATCGAATTTAATTCTCTGCTTCTACCCGAGTTTTGGTTGGAATGTTGTCATCGACCATTCACCCCCTTTTCCATCACTCGTCGACCATTCTCGGTCAGAATCATCGTGCCTATGTTTCTTCTTATGTTGACTTGTCGTCCGTCGACCATCATCAATGCTCTGATTGGAATCTCAACTTCCTTCTTGTCAAACTTCTACCTTGTCGACCGCTATGCTCCTCCGCTTGTCGACTGTCTTGCCATCTTCGGGAGGTCATCAACTATCCTTCGGGCGCTCCAGTCATTTATCTTGACCATTTTGGTTGGGCCTAGATTCCCCTAAATCAGCATGCCTACTTAGGCGTTGGGGCATGGTACCACCTGGTGTGGGTGCCCATCCTGTGCCTTGCTCCTACATGCTACCAACCTTCTCGTGGGGCTCCCAAGTTGGTTTATTGGCCAAGTGAGCTCACTATGACTCCTTGCCAAACCAACCATGCCGAGTCGTGTGAATCTTGTTGTGGATGATGTGGTTGGTCGAGGTGCCTACTCACCAAGATCGTGACAAGGCATATGTTATAAGAAAGTATGAGGTTGCAGAATGCCTATATGTTGGAATATGCATATATAGTATAGATATTTACTATAAAAGTATCTAGCGTGCAACAAAAAAATATAAATAAAAACATGAGTGTATCAGAATAAGTTTGATATAAGGAAAAAAGTGCATGAAGGTAAAAAAAATGAGGCATGTGAAGGAAGAGTATAGTAAGGAGTATATGGAAGATGATGTTAATAAAGAGCACAATAATAATATAAAACATAAAAGATGGTAAAAATAAATAATGTGTAAAACAATACTATAATAAATGTAAAAAACAAAATAATGTAATAAAAACCCAATTTCACATTAATATAATAAAAATGCATTAAAAAATGAAAATTTATATATAAATCTAAAAAAAACCAAAAACAAAAAAATGAAAACTTATGTGTGAATCTATACTAGAATACCCCCAAAGCGGGTGAAATGAAACACCGCAAAGAATTTCGGTATGTCTAAAATGAACGAAAGTTATATGTATGTAGATAATGTAAGTTTATGTGTTAAAAGAAAGTATAGCGAATCTATAGAAAATATAGTGCAAATACTAATAAGCAATAAATAGGAACCCACAAACAATTGTTAATGAAAAACCTGCATGTAATAGCTGGAGCGACCTGCGTGAGGGAGCGTTAGGGTTTGGGAGCGACTAGGACCACAGAGACGGCCATGGCTGCCCCCGGGGGTGGGGATTCGCCCCCCCCCTTTCCATCTTCAAAGGAGGACGCGTTTAGGAGACTGGTAGCGAAGGGAGGAAAACGCAAAACCCCCTTGCTGTCCCAAAATTCATAAAAAAGCTTGAGGAGATACCAGAAATCACTCTGCCAGAGACACAATCGGTTAAAATAGCTCTTTCCCTCTTTGAGAGAGGTCTGGTCGGCCAGTTCATGGGGCTTTGGCCCTCCGCCAAATCCACCGACGACTGGATTTAAATAAATTGGAAGCCCCATCTCAAAAAAGGAGTCACCTGTTATCCATTGAGCAGTGGCTTCTTCCTCTTCGAATTTATAGACAAGGAAGACAAAGACCTCATCTTCAGAAACCAACCATATTTTATGGGCACCCAGGGCCTGTATCTGAATCGCTGGACCCCGGATTTTGATCCCACTGTGGAACTGCCCAAGGAGGTACCTGTATGGGTCAGGATCCCCAACTTGCCGGTTCACTGCTAGAACTATGAAGCTCTTCAGAAGATAGGGGACGGAATAGGGAAATTTGTAGATAAAGCAGACAATAAGTCCATTTACAACTATGCAAGAATATGCGTGGAAGTGGATCTGGAGGCAGGGCTCTCGGAGGCGGTGAAGATATCAGTTGGTTCCTCGTCCCACTATCAGAAAGTCGACTACGAACATCTCCCCTTCAAATGCAGAACCTGTCAAGAGCATGGTCACTTCTAGAGAAACTGTCCAAAGAATCAAACCTTAGAAAAGGAAGATGCAGACGGATGGCAAAGGGTGAATAAAGCCAAAGCAAGCCCAAAACCAAGGATAGGGCAAGCGAATCAACCGTCATCTTCCAACCCAACCCCTCCGAAGGAGCCAGCGAAAGAAGATGCTGGAAAATCAAAGGACCAAGTAAAAGAACCCATCGATATAGCCTCTCAGTCCCCGCCCCCCTCAGAAAAAATAAGATCGGCCAATGGAACTCCTCACGCAGAAGATCCCATGAAATCTGATGAGGAGCATATCTCACTAGGCACCGAAATGGGAGCAGAATCAGATGGGGGGGCCACAGAGACCAGCAGCTCAGTTGGAAGCCCTGAGAAGGCCACAAGAGGAAGGAAGCTAGAGAGGAAAAAAAGAGAGGAGAAATCATACAGGGACATTACAGCAGGCCTCCAGCAAACCATCCCGGATATGATAGAAACCAGATCCACTAAGAAAGGTAAGGCTTCGAAAGGATCCACCCCCCCTCCCCTCGGCTCTTAAATGCAGTACGTCTCCTGGAATTGCAGAGGGCTGGGGAGTAAATCTAAAGAAGAAGCTGTAAAAGATCTAGTCAGAATGACTTCCCCAGATGTACTTTTGATCCAGGAGACGAAAATGGAGAAGCCTGAGACCATCCAGGCTAGCAAAAATTTCTAGAACAAAGGAGAAGGCAGAGCTGTAAGCGCAAGGGGAGCCTCAGGAGGTCTGGCCACCTTCTGGAACTCCTTAACGCTAGCCCTTCTGGAAGAACACAGCACCACCCATTGGATGTTCACGAAACTGATGCATAAAGACTCGGGACATAAGGTGAGCCTTGTTAACATTTATGCCCCGGCGCTCCTAGGGGAAAAAAAAGAATGTTGGGATTCTTTGAATTCCTTTCTCTCTACTAATCTTCATGAGAATCTCCTCCTTGTTGGAGATCTGAATGTCATGCTGGCACTCTTGGAAAAAAAAAGGAGGCTCTCCCGTAAGAGATCTGGCAAGAGAATGGGTAGAAGACATCATGCTGGACTGGGATCTGGAGGATATCAAACCCAGCAAAGGAAAATTCACTTGGACTAATAAAAGAGTGGAACCTGGCCATATTGCAGCTCGATTGGATCGCTTTCTAGTCCATTCCTCATTCCTGACCCTCGGTCTCTTCACCACTTCTGAAATCCTCCAAGACTGCACTTCGGATCATAAGCCCATTTCTGTGACTCTGTCCCCTGGAGAAAATTTGGGCCCGATCCCATTTCGGTTCAGCCCGCTCTGGGTCTCCATGGAGGGGTTCTACGAGTTGGTTGCAGCGTCCTGGCAGAAAAGTGTATCAGGCTCTCCCTTCTTCATCTGGGAAGAAAAACTGAGAAGGCTCAAAGCTGATCTCAAACTCTGGGTAAAGAACCTGCCATCTCCAATTCTTGATAGGAAGAAAGCCCAAAGGGTACTGGGTAACCACCAATTACAAATGGAGTCTGTCTTGATCACCTCGGAGCTGATGAACGCCGAGCTGGAGCTGCAAAATGCTCTACACAAAGCACTGAGAAGAGAGGAAGAATATTGGTGGGTAAAATCTCAAAATATTTGGCTACTTGCGGGGGATAAGAATACGTACTTCTTCCATAAACAAGCAGAACTTCGTAAGAACCATAACACAATCAGAGAGATCCACTCTCAGGGACAAACTCTCAAAAATTTTGATGAGATAAAACAGGCAACCCACGTGTTCTTTAAAAATCTGTACACTGAAAAGACAGAGGTCTCAAATAGATCGGAGATCTATCCGCTCACTGTGGTTCCCAAGCTAATCAAGGATGAAGACAATAGAAAGATGATCGCCCCCATCACCTCTGAGGAGATCAACAAAGCTCTCCATGGAATGAATCCTGACAAAGCGCTTGGGCTTGATGGCTTCACGGCCAGATTTTACAATGCATGTTGGGACATCATTCAAAAAGATCTGGTTAAAATGGTGAGAAAATCCCAGAATTGCAGGAAAATAGGAGGGAGCACCAACTCCTCCTTTCTAGCGCTAATTCCCAAAGAGAAAGGTGCCCAAAATTTCTCCAGATTCCGCCCTATATCGCTTTGTAATACTGGGTACAAAATCATCACCAAAGTGATAGCCAACAGAATCAAAAAAATTCTTCCCAATATCATTCCGAAGAACCAGGGGGGCTTCATTCAGGGAAGACAAATCCAGGACAATATTATCCTTGTGCAAGAGGCAATCCACACAAGCTGCCAAAGAAAGGAGAAAGGTATGATTGTCAAACTGGACCTTACTAATGCTTTTGATAGAGTTCGGCATAATTTTCTTTTTGATGTGATGCTCAAGATTGGATTCCATCCACAGCTGGTACGCTGGATTAGAGCTTGTATCTCGGGGCCTTGGATAGCCCCCCTGGTAAATGGGAGACCGACTGACTTCTTCCAAGCCTCTAGGGGCCTCAGGCAGGGCTGTCCTTTGTCCCCGATGCTATACGCCATCCAAGCATCGGTGCTAAGTTTCCAGCTTGATAAAAGTATTCAATTGAGATCTCTGACTGGTCTCTCAATCTCTCCGAGAGTTAAGAGACTTAATCACGCCCAATTCGCCGATGACACTCTCCTCCTGGGCCAGGCCAACCTCACTACTGCTAGATCCTTCAAGAAAGAGCTAGACGCCTATACTGAAATGTCTGGCAGTGAAATCAGTCTGAAGAAAAGCAAAATTTATGGCTGGAACTGTCCTCCGAAGGATATGATTGACATAGCCAGAGCGCTGGAAATGGAAGGCACCACCGTGTGGGAGTCCATTAAATATCTTGGAATCTCACTTGTTAGAACAACCCCTAAAAAGAGCCTCTAGATGCCTTTGATGGACAAGCTTAAGGCCAAGATCATGGCTTGGGGAGCCACCCGGCTAAACAAAGCAGGGAAGCTAATTCTTATAAACTCTGTTCTTACCGCCCTGCCTATATATCAAGCGTCTATCCTGCTAGCCCCGAAAGGAATTGTGAAAGATATGGATAGCCTCTTGAGAAAATTCCTCTGGGAAGGGGGAAGAAATGAAGGCAGGAAAATGCACTTAATCAGCTGGGACAAGATAAAAGCCCCCAAGATGGAAGGTGGGCTGCAAATCAGAGATATGGCCACACAAAATTTGGCCATGGGAGGCAAGATTCTCTGGAAAATGATAAGCGGCAAGCCCACTTGGAGCTCCAAATCCCTCCGGACTAAATATTTCTGCGGTCACAAAGATTGCTGCCTAGAGCGTCCCCTCCGGACTAGGAAAGGATCCCCCATCCTCTCTCTTTGCCTAAAAGCTCTGGATCTGATTTCCTCCAATCTTACTTGGATACCGGGGAATGGAAAAAAAATCAAGTACTGGGAGGATTCTTTGCTAGGGAATGCCCCGCTAAAGCATCAAGAAGGGATGGACAACATCAAATCTTGTCTCCTCTCCGAAAGCAAATCCACGCTCTGGGATATTTCTTCCTGGAACCATGATGAGACTTGGCATAAGTGGGACCTTGGATACTATCCGCAAAACTTAGAATTTGAAGCTAGCTCCCTTATGGACGCACTTCAAGGGAGCACTCCTCTCTCGCCCAAGAAGAAGGACCAAAGAGGTTGGGGTTCTTCGATTGGGCTCTACTCTGCTGCTGCTGGTTATGCATATCTGCGGGCTATCCCTTGGGCAGCCCCCGACCCCACTGTCTGGAAAAACCTATGGAGTCATCCCTCTCTTCCCAAAATTGATCTTTTCTGCTGGTCTCTTCTGCATGCTAGTATCCTTACCTGGGACAACCTTAAAAAAAGAGGCTGGGATGGGCCTTCAAGATGCCCTCTTTGTGCCTGCCAGGAGGAAACCTCTGACCACCTATTTCTCAAGTGCACCTTCGCTTTGGATCTTTGGAATGTCTTTCTTGGTCAGCTGAACTTGGCTCTACCTCCTTCAGTCACCATTCTTTTTGCCTCTTGGCCTGAGCTAGCCCCCTTTTCCTTCTCCAAGCCGAAGTTACTAAAACTGTGCTGGATGTGGGTTCCAAAAATAATATGCTGGAAACTTTGGCTGGAACGTAACAACAGGATCTTCAGGGATACTGCAGCGACGACGTACCAAGTTGCTCTCAAAGTAAAAGCTCTGCTGGGTGAATTGGTAGCTACAAATTCTAATGTCACCAATGAGGCAACCCCGGACAAAGAAGAGCACAACTGGTTCTATAATCTCGACTCCCCCCTTCTAACCAAAACCAAGATCAACTACAAGCACTACTCCCCTTGGGAAATAAGGCTGGAAGAGCATGAGTTTTTAAAATGGAGATCCGCGTTGGAGAAGCATATTCTGCATGTGGATGGGGCCTCGAAAGGGAATCCCGGGCCCGCGGGAAGTGGAGGGGTCTTACTTGACAGAGAAAGGAAAATTGTTCTCAATTTCTCCTGGGGGTTGGGTCAAAACACCAACAACAGGCAGAAATTCTAGCCCTCTGGCAAGGGCTGGCTCAGGCCAGAAGACTGTCTATCAAGAATCTGGCTGTCATAGATGATTCCAGAATTATAATCCAAGCGTTAAACCTGAAAAAGGCCCCCAAAAACATGGGTCTGGCCCATTACTATCGGAAGGTAATAAGCCAGCTGAACTACTTTGATGACATTAAGTTCTACCATGTCCTCATAAATTTCAATCAGACTGCGGATGATGAAGCAAATACAGGTGTCTCCCTGAACAAGGGAGTTCTTCTTGTCAATGGTAGTGAGAAGCCAGAGCAAATCCCCTAGCGTCTCTGAGAGAATGGGACTTAAGAATACCTTCTGTCAGCTGCCTGAATTATGATAGGGAGGTTGCTTTTTGATAGAGTGCAGGACTGTGGGAAAAAATAACATCCAAGCTCAGGGAAAAGACAAAGTTGGACAGCGGTCTCAGACAGAATTATGACAGTTTACAAGAAAGTCACATGGCCTCTGCTCCACGTTCCGGGTTTGTCATCTTGGGATCCAGATCGAAGTGGAGATACGACCACAGTGCAAGACCATTGACAAAAATGGCGAGTATCCTTTGACTCGAGCCTATATCACGTGGTCCAAGTATGCCCACTGTTTATTCTGCTGGCCGAGATGAAAGAGAACGAGCTATCTCATAGGCGATAGGATCAAACTTGATAGAGTTCGTGGAGTGCAAGTTGGATGCAAGATGAGGATCTGTTCAAGGATCACGTGAAGTCTGAGTAGTGATGAAGTCCCACTATCACTCGTAGCCATTTCTCTTCTTTTGATTCCTGTTGGTATCCATTCCAAGGATGGTTTGTCATTATGTATGCAGCTGTTCGGTGTAGGTTGCTTCTGTTCAGTAAAACCCAATTTTTGTGTAAAGGGAGATGTTATCATGACTATGCCCTCTGTCACTGGACAGTTTGTAGATTCTGGATCAGAATTATAATGTGTAAGGTGTTGGCAGCCTCTTAGCCAGAAGCACAGGGACTTCACTTAGGGAACCTCTCACATAGCACGTGCGATCATGGGATATTAAAGAATACGCTTAATTTTGATAGATATTGACCCAAACTCTTTTTGTTAAAACCCCCTCCCAATACTTAAAACCTCCTCCCCACCCCTTTTTATAGCTCAATCCTTATAAACCACCCTACCCAGCCCCGCCTTAAACCCCTCATCCCCCCAATACCTGCAATATATTGGTTCTATTTTCGATAATTTTAAAACCCACAATATGAACTAACGTGATAGTATATTGGTCAACAAGTGAAGCCCCTGTGGCCAGAAGGTAATACCAAAATTCCATACCCGTTCTAGTAAAAAATAAAATTAAAAAAAATAGGAACCCAGGCAATAAATAGAAACCAATATAATGTTATCTTCAAAAATTAAGTGGCACTCCAATATGTAATTGAATAAGGCTTTATGTTCATGTAAGAGGAGAAAACACTACTAAAAGCAATGATCTTTGAAGTAGAGTTTAGATCTAAGCAATATGAGTTTTCTAAAAAGGGATTGACTACCTCCTAGGATTTCCAAATACTCTGGTTGATCAAATTCCCCGCAATCTTAACTTTGGTAAGGATGAATAAAATGTGTTAAAAAATGATAGCCCCCTCAAGCCATGACTATGCTTAAAACTTGGAAGCCAAAGCTAATATTGAGTTTCCTTATAATTTTCT
The DNA here is from genome assembly GCA_001517045.1 of Pseudotsuga menziesii. Lineage (NCBI taxonomy): Eukaryota > Viridiplantae > Streptophyta > Pinopsida > Pinales > Pinaceae > Pseudotsuga > Pseudotsuga menziesii. The sequence continues at coordinate 61,379 of LPNX010755895.1, read as the reverse complement.
CAATTTTTTTCTTCTTCACCCTCTCCATAACAACTTTCCACAAATCTACTTTTTATTCTATTATTTTTTTTTAAGTACCCATGAGGGATTTTAACTCATGACCTTCCATTTACAATTTCTCATCTCACTTACTCATTACCAATTGCTCTACTCCACATCGGATTTAAATGTTAGGAGGACATGGGGTGGGATTTGATCCACTTATGTCTACATGGGTCACGAGATCATTTAATATAATCTCTTTGGGTGGGACCACACATTCAATCACTACCTCAAGGTGCCCCCATGGCTCCAAGTTCAGCTCTCATTGGAATTTAACATTTCCCACAAATGAAAAACTCCTCATTCTTCACGAATTGATCCAACCTCTTTGGGCCCTTTCTATTCTATTAATTAAAAGCAATGTGTACAACATTATGCATCTTTATCATTTTGTTTATAAATTTAATTTACATATAAAGTTAGCATTCTAATTTTCATGAAAATAAGAATGAATATAATGAAAATGCATACCTACAGTATAATACAATTGATTTAATAATGCGATGTTAATCTTTATAACTTTTATTATTGTTTTAGTTAAAACTTATCAAAAGCCAATCTACAAAATAAAAATTAAACAAATTTCAAATTGAAAAAAACATAAATACAAATCAAAATGTGATATATGGGGTAAGAATATAATCATAAAAAACTACACTATAATACAATCAATTTTAATAATGCGACGTTGATCTTAATAACTTTTATTATTGTATTAGTGTAGTTTTTTATTATTGTTTTAATAACTTTTATTTATTATTGTCTTAATAAATTGAAAAAAACATAAATACAAATCAAAATGTGATATATGGGGTAAGAATATAATCATAAAAAACTACACTATAATACAATCAATTTTAATAATGCGACGTTGATCTTAATAACTTTTATTATTGTTTTAGTTAAAACTTATTGAAAGGCAATCTACAAAATAAAAATTAAACAAATTTCAAATTTGAAAAAACATAAATATAAATTAAAATTTGATATATGGGGTAAAAATATAATCATAAAACTTTTGAAATATAGTTTATGTATATAATGTTTGTTTCAAGTGGAACTCATATTTTGATAAAATGGCATTGTAATATACATCGTTTATGTTACTTATATGGACAACAAACCGTTCTTCGCTGGTGGAGAGCTCAAATTTTGGAGAAAGAAAGATTAAATAATAATAATAAAATTCATTGTTAATAAATGCAAAGGTCGGAGTGCCCATACAATAACTAACTTACATATTTTTCCGAATATTAATTCCTCGTTGCCTCAGCCGTACTTCCTCTTTCAACTGCAGTTTCGAACAGTCTCTTATCTTAACGTTCTTTAACAACCTACAATGTTCAACACTTGACAACTCTTCTAACTCGCTGCCAGTTTCAATATTTATCTCTTCAAGTTTTTCTAGACCACAAATCCCTTCTACTTCTTTAATTTATGGCATGACCAGATTTTAAGAACGTGAAGGTTGGCATAGACTCCTTCACCAAATGATATCTCTGATATTTCTACCCACCCCATTTTGAAGCATTGGAGCCAAGGCAGGAATTCCTAAAAGGAAGAGTCTGCTGATGTTTCTATATGTCCTTCAACCTTTTTAAATATCAGTTTGTGTAACGGATAGTGCCTTATAACAAAGTTGGTCAAGTCCTTTAGCTCACCAAGCAAAGGCGGCAGAGAGTGCATCTCACTACTTCCAATCTTCAGAACTTCTAAATTTATTAGATCTCCCATTGCACTTGGCTATTCTTTTAAGTGTGTTCCCCCAAATTTAATTCTACCAGTGACCTTTGTTGTGCCACTTGTGGAGGCAATACTTCAATTCTTTTACAATGGAAAAGATTTAGGTGTTCAAGCATTCTGATGTTTCCCAACATTTGGGAAGACATGGTTAAGCTTGTGCACCCCTCCAAACAAAGATATTTAATTCTAATTAAATCCCTAAAAGAATTTGGAAGCATATATAATTCCCCTGATCCGTACAAATCAAGGTGCTCCATATTTATTAAACCCCCGAGGGAATTTGGCAGTGACTTCATTTTTAAGCAGTTTCTTAACAACAAGAACTTCAGTGACTGAAGCTGAAAAAATTCTTTCAGCAAGTTTTTAGACACAAGTCCCTTGAAGTAATAACAATTTGTTCGAGATGCTTCAGCTACCCTATGGACTTTTGAATTTTCGAGAGGGAAACATAAATATGTAACTCCCTCAACTGCAACAAAGCCTTCAAAATGTCCACGTGTTCCAAAGATAAGAACGATATATGATTCTAATCAGGGGATGCCCACGAATTTGTTGGAGAACCTATGGTTGGGGCAATAGAACATCAATAATGATAAAAACATATGACTTTTACTCAAAATTCCAATTTACCTGCGACAGGCATTGCCACAAGGTTGCCAATTTTTTCTTAGCCACCTCTGAAAATTTTAAATTATTCAACAGAATGCACGAAGGCAATGGAGAGTAGGGACACTTGTACCAGTGAAGCCATGTTACATTTGGCAACCACACCCTCCCCAAAATGAATTCTATGTCACCGTCTTCAACGTCAAGGAGATCACCACCAAGAAAACCATGACGCTTCATGACACGCTTTCCCTGTAGCTCATGAGTTTTCCTTTTGAACCATGATATTTTTGAGTCCTAGTATCTGCTATAATAGAACTCAAAAGTATCACGATCAGTGTTGAAATTTCATTTTATCTCCATACTTCAAACTATTTTTTTTTAAGTTTTTAAATCTTAGCTTCCCCATCACAAAACGTTTTGTTTCGCAAGATTCCCTTCAACAGTGAAATGTTATTAAAGGAATTATCTTTCAATAATTAATATTTTATTAAATATTTTAACTTCCAATTAATGAAAGCATCTATCCATGCTTTTTAATCATGTACTTTAAAAATTGAGGTCCTGCATGCACATTTCAAAGTGACACCATAAAAAGACAAAACTAATAGCTATAATAAATCATAATGGAGAACTTTCCTTCCAAAAATATTCCATGGAAAAATCATCCAAAAAAATTATATTAAAGAAAAACTAAGCATTTTAAGGAGGAATACTTCCAAATTATACATACAAATGACTGCAATGCTCATGAAAAATAAATAAGTGACAACAATAAACAATAGCTTCCATGTTGTTCTGATACATCTTATGCCAATTTTGTAATATTACCATCAATCACGTTGCTTTAAAAAATATTTCAAGTTGGATATTCACAAGTTTACTTTGTGTCCTTAGTATTGATCTTTTAACAAAAGATTCCATTCATTTTACTCTTGAATTAGTTAGTTTAGTTACCCTAAACATGTATCACCATTAAATTATTGCTCATATCTTGAAAGTCAAATTCCAACCTTGAGCATAACTTCCATTTGCCACCACAATTTGCTAAACCTTACACAATTCCCAAGGGTAATCTCCAAGATGAATTTCCATACACTCCTCCAGACGAGGTTGTTGCAAAATAATTTGAATGTAGATTCATTGAACATACCGTCTAATCATTGTATGGTCTTTACACTATGTAGGGTGTTTATTATTCATGCTTAGATTATATGTATTTTTTCCCTATTTGAGATTATCATATATTCTATTTGGAGGTCAAATAGATTTGGTCAGTAATATCATAATTTATATGGATATCCAATCATTTGGGCCTAGCAATATATATAACCAAGCTTGGTCATTCAAAGTTGCTAGACACGCTCCAATGGGTGGAGCCTTAGGTGTACTTGGAACGATTGTTTTTTCTTTTCCTTTTGATAGAAAGGAAATTGGGAAATAGAAAGATCCCAGCAACTAACTAATTATGAATGCTCTTTCCACCTAATTGAACCAACCCAAGTTCTTTGTTTATTCTCTTTGAAGTTATTAAAATGAGTCAATACATGAAAGTTATATTAAAGATTACGAATTATGTTAGAGATTAGAGGATATATATATTTTACGGACACATTCAATTTAGTAGGCATACCATTACTTATGATACCCTAGTCCTACCTAAAGAAAGAATTAGATTAAGATATCCTATTATGGATTATTTAGAGGAACTGAGTCATTTGCTTTCGGTAACCATAGATAGCTATGGTGTGAGATGAGTTAAAAGTATCAGGAATAGGTCATTCATTCGTAAATTCAAAGGGTGTTATAACTGGTGAGATAAATGATAGGAATATTATATTCATATTAAAGAATGAAGGATTTGTAAAGGACAAAGCTTATGTAAACTCATTGCCAGAGTTTAAGTTGTGACCATCAACCCTGAAAGTGCAGCTTATAGAGAGCCCACCAGGATCCTTTAGTTGCCAGGACATAGTGGTACAAAGATATGGTTTTATACTTTAAATTGGGTCCCACAGTAGTTCCATCTACAATACCCCATCTTCTTCGATATGGAAACGAAATCGCTCAACAAGCAATCTAAAGTCTCGATCAACGACTGCTATTGAAGTGACTCACTTTGAAATTGGTACTTCTATGTCTGGTATTTTAATGACCTGACTTGGGGCACCTGCGCGTACTTTGAATTCAAGTGTTAATCTTTCAAAGATAAAAAACTCTCTTGAGTTCAAGTCAAGTAAGATGAATTCTGGAACACCCGTGCGTACGTATAACTTGAACGAGATTGTCGAAGATAGGAATCCGAGGGGTGGCACCGCTAACTACTCACCGGTTATTTCCAGGTTGCGTAATTTGGAAGGGTGGGAGATATAGTAGCAACTGACGGGAGAAAAGACAGAAAAATAAATACAAAACATAGAATTTAATTTTTAATTTAATAAATACAGGGGGCGGCTCCTAATTCGCCAACGACAACGAAATATTGAGTAGAACCATCCCCTTAATAACACCTCCCGTGTAAAAATCAAAAGAAAAATTCACAAGTCGATTAAAAAAATAATTATAATTCCACGATGTTAGGATATTTAGACACTTAGGAGTTAGTTAAGATCAACTTGTGTAATATATCCGTTAGGTAAAAGTGTGTTTCTTTAGTATGCATTAGTATGCATTTGTAAATATTCTAATTCGACAGTCACGATATGTTCTAGACATAGAGTGATCCGACGGTTCAACTTCTCTTAGATCATACCTACCATTGATCTGTGGCTTAACACCCGATTGGTCTATGATCTCTATTTAAAGAGCATAGAGAGGCCTTGGCTAGTTGATCGATTATGAGAAGCTCATGTAACTTTCTTTCTTTTGCATAATAAATTGCTCCAAGTAGCTATTTGGTTGGGGCCGTGGACTGTTTCCCTCTCAAGGGTTTTAACCACGTGACAAACATCGATGTGTTGATCTGTGATCTATTTGTGTGAAGCGGTATCTAAAGGTGTTCGGTCTTTTGGGAGTACCCTGTGTACGAAACAAAGTTGGGTTATCAAATCCCATTTTATTTAATGATTATAATGAAATTTAAAATATTAAAAACTCAAACCAATACTAAATAAAATAATCAATTGAATTATCAAATCCCATTTTATTTAATAATTATAATAGAGTTTAAAATATTAAAAACTCAAACCGATACTAAATAAAATAATCAATTGTTTTTTAAACTATATACTATACATTAATAATAAACAAACAAACAATTACTTATAATTATAATTTAATATTATATAAATAAACAAACCATTATAATTATATTTTTATTTTATTTTATGATTAAATATATATTATACATATAAATGCTACGATTTAACAACAAAACATCAGCACACCATTACCATGATTTAATTTGGCCTCCTGATTAGATACATATTTTTCATATTTTAAAGTGTTTACGATCACAAAAAGAAAAGTTTGTACATTAGAAAATATAATGATAAAAAACCATGTATTTTTCTATAATAATGGACACTATAAATACCCAAGCATACATCTATATGGTGGGGAATTTTATATTATTGCAATCTAATGATAAAAACCATGTTTTTTACTATGGTAATGGACACTATAAATACCCAAGCATACATCTATATGGTGGGGAATTTTATATTATTGCAATCTTTCTAAATATAAACTATTTAAAAAGATACGGCGGGGCCTACTGCATTGAAGTTTTGGTTATTTGTTCACATTGATATCTTGAAGTGTTTGCATCTCTATTGTGTATAGGTAATGCATTTCGTCATGCTTGGTAGCTTTACAATTTTGATAGTACAACCCTTTAGAATCCCATATGGTTGTGGGCTTCATAGTTTGGTTGGACTTGGAAAGTGAGATCAGTCCATCTTTTCCAACATAATCACGTAATCAATGTGATTATTTTTAAGTGTGGGCTCACTCCATGTTACATGTTACTTTGTAATGTATATATATTTATATTATTATTTGTAATTAATTATTTTAATTTATATATATTTTTGTTATTAATGTAATTAATTATTTTAATATATATATATATATATATATAATTATTTTAAATTATTTAATAATTTGATTTATTATTATTATTATTATTATTATTATTGTTTTACAGTTTCTAAGTGATTTTTAAAGTTAACCATTGTATATTGTTAAATAGTGAAGAGTAAAATTTGTGTGGTTACTGTTATTATTTGAAATTATTTTTGGGTAATTTAGTTTTGGGAATCATTTGAATATTTAAGGAAAATGTCAATGTGACCTTGCACAGTTTCAGTGCTTTAAGATAGTGCTTGTTAATTTTTAGGAGAATTTCTAGTGATTTGAAGTTTAAAATCTTCAATTAGTTTGTAAAAAAGGCTTCAAGTCTACAAAATGTACTCATTTAAATATCTAAAATAATGTAGATTTATGACCCTAAACACTCATATCCAACGAGCGTGTTATCAATTGGGTCTAGCCCAAGTGGTTGTGGGATGGAGTGTCATCCTCCCCACTTAGGTTCTATTCCCCTAAGTGACATGTTGAGCTCATAGTGAGAATACCGTTGTAAGGGCTCTAAGCATCGTTGTTGACCTGGCCTTTTGCCCTGAAGAATCTTGGATTTACCATCGTTACCATACTCAAAATGAGGGGAAGTTCCTAGGGGTTTGCCTCAAGATAATGACTTGGAAAAAAATATCAAACGAGTGTGGATTTTAAAGAAAAGAAAAATGACGAGGCAAATATTCCTCAAAGCCCATCAATTCAAAATGTTCGACATCAAACTATTAAATTTATCCATAAAATAAAGAGTTGGTTGCTAAATGAGTTTTACCTTTATTTCAAATTTGTAAACACAAGGTATGAAAATATCAGTTTAATAATCCAATGAATTGATGGGGTTGTAGATCCATTTCACAAGTATGGGGTTGTAGAGTCATTTACAAGTACTTTACCCTCACAATACTTAGAGACAAACACATGTTAATACTATGAGAGCAGCCCCATGGGAAATAATGTGTTGGGGGAATCCTCTTGGACTTCGATGGAAAGATATAATGAATTTCTCTTGGGGTATATGAAGGGTGACTAATAATCAAGTTGAGTTATATGCATTGCACATGGAATTGGAGATATTCCAATGTATTCAGATCCAAAAATAATAATTTTGGGAGACTTTTTTTTGTCATTAAGCAGGTAAGAAAAAATATTGTCCAAGAAGAAACCAACTTGTCAAGAATATTTGAGAGGATTATATAGAGTCTCAACTAGGTAAAAGTAGCAAATCTCTTGCATGTCAAAAGGTATAATAATTATGTGGCATATAAGGTTGCTAACAAAGTGGTTGAATTGGATAAAGGGGTCATGGTGAAAAATGGGGGCCTTCCTGACCATAGGTGGATCTCCTAAGTTTTATTAATGGTGGATAATAGGCATCAAATCTAAATTAACAGCTTAATAAACCCTTAAACTCTCGACATGGATTCCACATGGAATTTATCTATTTGAGTGAAGGCACATACAAAATTTACGGCAAGGGAGGGAGCCATACCACTCCCTTGCGTTCATGGCTCCCTCAAGCACTTACCTCCTCATGCACAACTTCCCTTATGGCATCTAACTGGGTGTTTATATCATCTATGATTACGGTCTTCGTTCCAAATCCAAGGTAAGGATGTGTTAGTTAAGGAAGGACTTACCCCAAACAAACCTTTCAGAAGAGGGGCAGGAAGGAAGTCCTTCATGTTTATAACATAGAAGCAAGCCATAAAAGATGTATGTAGAAACAAGGAATCCATGATCAATATGTCCCTTAGAATGGGAAAATCCCATGCTAGGGCTTCCTCATGATTATCTTGTCTTTCAATGCATGTGGGGTTGGTGGTTTCCCCAAGGTGTTATCTCTCAAAAGGCTCACAAGTTCTGTAATCTAGATATTCTACTCATTTAAAAAAATATATGTGCAACTTCCAAGGTGATCGAGATCTTCTCCCCTTAGATCAAAGAGTGGGTGTTTAGTGTAATTGACGATGAAGGTATGCCAGGTGGGATCCTTTTTGCATGGATCATGGTATTTGGTGGTTAATTATTATATGTTCATTTCAGGTGTTTAGGTTGATCAAGATCTTCTCCCCTTAGATCAAAGGGTGGGTGTTTAGTGTAATTGACGATGAAGGTATGCCAGGTGGGATCCTTTTTGCATGGATGATGATATTTTGGTAGTTAATTATTAAATGTTCATTTCAGGTGTTTAGGTTGATATTTTGGTCAAATATGTAGACATTTAGATAAGGGCACTTAATATTTATGGGTCATATCTATATTGAAGGTAGTATTGAGAATCCTTGGTTGTGTTTAAGGTCCTGCCAAAAAATAATATTGTGGTTGGCAGAGACTTTAATTTCACTCTCTCTCTTAGATAGGTTTGAGGCACTCATCCCTATCAGGATTTGAAAGGGGATTTTGTCTCTCAATTGTTGACAGATACACATTTAGTTGACATGGATCTAATGAAACTAGTTCCCAATCGGTGTAATGGGCGTAGAGACAATGAAGGCATAGTGAAACATTTAGACAAGTTTGTGGTGTTATATTCTCTAGTGGAAGGAAATCTCCTAATTAAATATTGGGTTGGGTTAGGCAGAGTGTCGAATCAAATTCCCATCTTATGTAAGATCATGAAGGAGGAAAGGAAGTTGGGGTCTCCTTTGAAGTTCAATCATGCATGCTTATTGGAGGAGGATTATAGGAATATGATTCTCTTGGGGTGGAAAAGTTTGCATCTAAACGTTGATTCTACATTCATGCAAAAGTTGGTCAACAACCTCGTGATAGCTCGAAAATTATCTAAAGTTTGCTTCAAAGAGTATAGGAAGAAGTCTTAGGTAGCGTTGTTGGAAACTATGGAAGATATCTGGTGGATGTATGAGGAGAACTCCTTTGGGGTCTTTTCTGACTTGTAGAAGGAGACTTTATCTGCCCTTAAGGCTCAAATCCAAGACTTGTTGAGTAAAGAAGAAATATATTGGATACTTAAGAGTAGGGCTATTTGGGTCCATGAAGGTGACAACAACACAAAGTTTTATCACATGTTCTCTACAAAAACATTAATACAATTTGGGAGCTTAAAACTTGAATGGTGAGATTGTATCCTCATTTTAGGATAAAGTGGACGTAGGGGTTTCCTACTTCTAGGAATTATTTAAAGAGCCATTGAGATGCCCAATTTGTGATATTTTGTAGGTTATAAGTCTGGTTCCATGGTTGATAGACGATGAGATGAATGCTTATTTGGAAGTTGATATTATGAAAGAGGAGCTTATGTTAACCCTTAATTATCTCAAAAAGGTAAAAGTATGGGGCCTAATAGTTTTACGATTGATTTCTTTGTAGGGTTATATGATCACATTAAAGAGGAACTCTTGAAGGTGGTTCGAGAATCTAAGAGGATGGGTAAGATGCTCCCCAACAATGGACTCAATGTTTCTAGTATTGATACCAAAGAAGCAAGAAGCGAACGTCTTGGATGACTATAAACATATATCATGTTTGTGATGTTTGCTTCTAGATTACACTATGTGCTAAATTTGTAAACCCGACGTTTCAGGTGGACACTCCACCCATCACCAAGGGAGGAGAAGCTTTTCAAGGTCAGAAAAGAGTAGATAGTTGACATATAGATAAAATTGAGAATTAGCCATTTAAAATAAGTAATAGATGAAACCCTAAGGTTATGCAAGAATGAGTGAAAACTGAAATAAATTAATAAAAATGTATAAAATAAGTAATAGAAAGTAATTTAGTTTTTCTTTGAGTCGAAAATAATTAGTTATAAAATTAAAATGAAAAACTAGTTACAAAATTCAAAAAGGAAATAAGGGAGGGGAGGAAGATATTTTTGTTTGTTAAATTATGAGACAAATGTAAGAAAAAAGTGGAGATTAAAAAGGGGAAAAGGTAGGAAAAGTAATAACATAAGACAAAAAGAAAATAAAGTATTGTTAAATTGAGTTTAATATATATAAATAAAGTAAGATGGATTATAATTTAATTAATAATTAAGTAAATAAATAAGGGAGGCATGTTATTCTATTTTATTTATATTTTGGAAGTTGTAAGAAAAAGGAGAAAGGGTAGACAAAGAGAGGAATCAAGAAATATTGAAAGAAAAGGAACTAAAAGAAAAAGAGTAGAGAAATAATAAAACAAAAGAAGAGGAATTAATTTTAGGAGGAGATAAAAAATATAAATTAATGGGTCGACCAATGGTTTAATGGTTTCCAGGATTGACTCAGTTTATAACCATCTTCATGGTTGAATTGAGGGGATTCTTTTTTATTTCCAGGGCTTCTTGTATAAGGTAGGAGGTGTAATGAGAAGTATAAGTTAAAATTATAGTTTGGTCAAAACAAATGAGATGTTTGAAGTTTAAGGAGTGTTCATCTATGGCATATTTGATTATCCAATTGTGATTAGTATCTACAATGTGTTCTTTGAGTTGAGCTTTGATGGTTCTACTGGTTTGACCTATATAGGATTTACGGCAAGAATAAGGAATTTGGTAGAATCCATCTGAGAGAAAAGGGTTTGACTTATCTTTAACACTTATAAGTAATTTCTTAATGGTTTTGTGGGGATTAAAAATAGTTTTAATATTCTTTTTATTAGTAACTGAGAAAGACGATCAATGATTCCACATATATAAGGGAAAATAAGCTTGGATTTGAGAGTTAAAAGGAGGTCATTTGGGTTTAGGATGCATAACAGAATGAAAATATTTGTTGATTTGGTTAAGAGAATAACCATTGGATAAGATGGATTTGGTGAGGTGATATTTTTCATTATCAAAGTGGTTAGGGTCAAATATGTGAACTTCCCTAGTGATTAAAGTGTTGAGAATGGTAGATTTTTTAGCAGGGTGGTGGCAAAGCTCTTAGAAAACAGGATGAAGCACATCCCACACAATATAATATCTAAGGAGCAGTCCATATTTCTTAGTAGTCATCGCATTCATGATGTGGTGACAATCTTCTGTAGTAGGGCTTTCACCCTAGCTACAGGCAGGAATAGCTACCTTCCATCTATAGGACGGAAGGGTAGAGTTCCTATGGGTGAAAGAAAACCCTACAAAGAAATGTTAGCTCTGAGCCACGAAACCCTACAGGAAACTTGTTAGAAAAATGAAAGATGGCTACAAGAAATCTGAGGAGAACCTGCAGCAAACTATGAGCAAATAATCCTAGAAGTAAACATGAGTTAGAAAACTAAACTAATCAACAAAACAAATGGTTATACCTTCATTATTTGTGGAAATGGGCCACCATGCCCTAGCTTTGGAAGCACCTCTCTATGGAATGGATTCTTGGCTTATGGAGCTATGGAGGAGAGGGGTGAATGACTTGAGAGGAAAAGGGTCTCAAGGCACTCACACGGGCAACGTAACAATAGGTAGAGAAGGAGTGTTTTGAGAGTGACCCCCGCCCCTCTATTTATAGTTTTTTCTAGAGATTTAGGGGTTTTAAGCCCTTGGTCAAGGATTTATCCCCTATGAGAGCTATTTTGGATCTTTTTAGGGGTTTTTAATCCCTTTTTATGTTTTTGATCCTTTGCAAGGGTGTGGGGGTCAAATGGGGGTAGTGAAATAGATATCTTTGGGTGGTGTAGGTCATGTAGAGCTCATCAAGGGATTTTGTATTAACAGATTGCCCCCTGATGTGTGAGGGTAGGAGCTCATCATATGGCTGACGGACATCATAGGGTTTTTTGGGGAGAGGTCGTGCTTCTTGGGCTGGGGCATGGTGGCTTTTGGTTTTTGTATTAATATGGTTCCCATCAATGGGTGAGATACAAATAATGTGTGACATGTATATGGACGAGGCAAACATCCCCATGATCGTAACAATGCCAAAAGAATAATGTGATCTAAGCTCTAAAATGCAAGAGCCGATCTTGTACAACTGTTGTTACATAGCGGTTGCCTCAATAAGAGGTTGAATACAATACTGATATGAAGAACTGCTACATTGGACCCATGGCATTCTCATGGAATGCTATATCTTCATTTTTGAGGGTATCTTGGATCTGGAATGGTACATAGTTGTAGGGACCCACTGACGGAGAGTCAGAGTCTCTGTGGTACCAATATGTTGTATCAATCATAAATCTATATAGAAGCATTGCTCTGGGGATTCTCAACACTATCTCCAATGCAACCCAAAAATCACAAGGGACATGAACCTGTTTGGGTCCCTCAAATAGACTCATCAATGTACCAAAGTCAGGTGACATCCGGGCTCTTCGACCAAATACTGCACGGACCAATACCCTGTACGAATCTCAACGGTGCGATGATGTAGTTGTAGTCGAGCACATGAGACACAACCATCCCGAGAGGAAGTGAGGACTCCTCTCAAGTGGTCCAAGGAACTCATCAATGAGGTTAATGAAACCAGGATATAGGGACCTCTGAGTCTATCCTCTAGAATATGTGTGTTGTCAATGACAGAGGGAGACCTGCAACTACCCAAGGCAATGGTGTTTCCTTAACCAGAAGCGCGAGGGAGATAACCGAAAGATGCGAGACAATCTGAGGACTGACCCATTGAATGGGGAGGGTGGTAGAAGAGGGGCAGAGGGAGTATAGTGGACTCAAACTTCCTTTGTTCAGAGCATAATGACAGGGCGGACCAGGAAGCAAATAAAACTGACTCATGGGAAAGGGATCATAGCTGTAATACCGGGAATGTAACCACAGATGGGAAATACTTGGGGGAGGTAGACACTTTTGGTATTGATGGGATCCAAGGAAGACACATCGCAGAATACTCTGAACAAAGGCGACCCAAAGTAGGAATGTGCCAAAATGTTATATGTGGGGTGGTGTCTAAAGACACCATTATGGTATGATCCCGTGGATTTTTAGTGAGCCCAAGAAAGTAAATGCTCGATGGTGCTTTCAATTTTAGAGATCCTAAAAGCATGAAGGAGACTCCAGTGGGGTCTCTTTTTCGTTGATAGTCTTTTGTGCCCAAAAAAGGTTAAATGTGTACATAGGAGAGCTTTCCTATCCTTTGGGGGATGGGAGACTTCTTTACCGTTGGTAGTCCGATTAGGACGGAAAAGGTTAAACCTGTACTGACTGGATGATCATTCAGATACTTTTATGAGCATGAATGAAATCAAGTTTGCTCGGCGATATTTTCTTGATGAGAAGGTTGGAAAAGAGCTTAACGACAACCCATGGTGAGATTTTTCATAAAGTTCGGCCCCTCTGCTCGAGAAAGCATAAAAGGATGCAGAGGGGAACGATCTTGGCTTGAATGTGCCAAAGTGGTCCTTTTCATATGGTAGTCTACATGGTTCACAAAAGGAGATAAATGAGATGATGTAGACACACTTTCCAATACTTTAACGAATGGGAAAGAAAGCGGTAGCACTCGACAATCTTTTCATTCTTTTAGGAGTCAGAAAAGAGCTTAAAATAAACTCCATTATGGTCAACCGATTAAGGGGCACTGATGGTGCACCCATGTCGGGAAAATGGATAGTGGTCCAAAGGTCATCCATGCAGTATGGATGGAGCAGGTGGCTCTTGAACATGCCAATACATGCACGGGATAAATTGCAGCAGAGGCACGCAAATCAGTGCGACAGAGGCACGCAGACTGAGGTGGTTCTTGAATAGAGGTCGGGAGAGTCTTGTGTGAGTTGTGGTGGACGAACTAGAGCACATATGATGTGAGTGCAAGTACGGAGATAGTTATATGCCAAATGCATGCGAAAGAAATAATCCACCCTCCGGGAAGTGGTCCGAGAACCCGCGTAAGCTGTGGTGGACCGACTTGACAGCTATATGCTGAAATAATAAAATGATATGCCTTCTGGGAGATGGTCCGGAACCCCGCATAAGTTGCGGTAGGCCGATGTGATGCAAGTACAAGTCTGGAGACACTTGTATCATAATGTGGTACGTAAACTGAGGTATTTCTCGGGAAGTGGCCCAAAAAATAACTGCTTAAACATGAGACTATGGTATCATTAAAATATAGAGGATGAAATTCTGAACCTGGAGGTGTGAGGGGTGTCTCAAACAGACTCTGGGTGACTTAGACTAGTAGATAATGGTGTTGCTACTAGTGCCTTGATGCATAGGGGAAAACTAAACCAAATGGGGGCCTATGGGTACGTAGCTAGCTCAATGTACAGTGTGCGATTCACATGGTGGTATGCAAATTGATTGGACCTCTAGGAAAGGTCTAAGGATCTGATGGTATGCTAGCATGGTGGCAGCTAGATCATATGTGCGACATACTTTGTGTATGTGTAGATGTGGTATCGAACCCTCTAGTGGGATACCCACGACGCAGGGGCAGGGATCATATCAACCTGCTCACATGCAAATGTTGCAATGGAGTTCTACAATGGAATCACTGTGACTAGACGTGGAACTACTACTGGAGGGGGTCACTGACTTGTGGTAAAAACGATGCAAAACAAAAAGAAAAAAATACGCTATAATTAACTCATGGTGGTTATATCAGTCATAGAATCTCTTGAGGTAGAGCCTGTTTCGAGGCTTCTTCAAGAGGCGACCGTCTGGGTCAACGAAGAGGTATGCCCCCTTGCTGAGACGAAGGTCATTGGAAAGGAGGGGTATGAAATCTGGTCTTTTATGGGAAGAATGGATTCCGCATTATGCTTTAAAGGGAATGGGGTAAATCTGGAGGCGGTATTATAGATCTCTTTGTCATCACGTAAGTGGTGCCGGGATAGATCAGGTGGATCTTCCACAACCGATGAGACAAAAGGGAAACTGGTGCTAGCAATCATGTAAATGGTATTGGTTTTGGTTTTGGAGGCCTTTCCCACAGTCTCTGTTGGAGGAAGAGGGGCAGGCCTGGAGACGGGAGGAGTCTTTGATGGACTCGGAGGTAGGTGCTGTTGGCTAGAATATTTCACCTCCTGCAGACAACAAGGTGTTCCACTGGTCTAAATTGTTCAGATCCAAAACAAATAGAGGACAGAGGTTGAAGACTCTCCTTAGACGCTGTAGATATCCAGAATACAAGGCTTTGACAGTTCACCTGTGTACTTGCGAAAAATCTCAACACGAAACGAATCAAAGCAACCAGAATATGATCTACTAATCTATGCTAGTGACTAAGGAATCTAGCAACATATATATGTGAAATCACAACAACAACATCATATGTGGGACAGAAATCAACTTGCATTAGAAATATGAATAAGTTTACAACCAAAGCTTAGTGTTGACATGCATCTCCATGAAACCAGCTCTTCATCCCCAAAAGTTCTGACTCTAGCTCTCTATGCTCTCTCCAAATGATCTTGGGCCAAGAATCAATCCAACGACATAACAATACCTTCAATGTTCTCACCTTAACCATGGATATGAGCTCATATTTATAGGGCTTTAATGGAGAGAGATGGTTGAGAAATTAGTGGGTGAGGTGGCCTTTAAGATCCTAGGATGAGGGATCTCGAGCTCAACCAACCCACAACAGTAGGGATAAGGTAGTACACGAGGCTTATCATCTAGAAGCCTTGAGAAACTTCTCTTTTTCCCTTTTTACCCAGGGTACCGTGCTTCTCCTTCTATGACATAGCGGTTCTAGTAATAACCGCCTATGGACCAAGGGCAATGGGCAATGGCATCGCTTGTGGACAACCGATGAAAGGCGGTGCGAGTAGGGGTACTGCTCTAGGATAAAGGGGCATGTGCGGTGCTAGGAATTTTCATGTAAGATTGATGAAAAACCATTTAGTTTCCACTCCAGAAGCTGGGATTCAGGGAAAATAGGTATGTCAAATGTCTTATCACATGATGGTGATAGGATTTTGGTATAACAGGATGCCCCCCAAAGCATGAGTCTTAGAGGGATACGATAAACGAGAGCTTTGAGAACAAGTCGTCGCCAGGAGATGAAAATGTCATCTCGATCAGAGTATGTAATCAAGTAGGCATTTGTATTACATCAGTATGTTGACTCATAGACACAAGTAACCAAACTCATAGCTGCAGACCAATACAAGGTAGATCCATGAGTGGAATAAACAAGCATGGCTACTAGAATACAACATAGATTCATGTGATAGAGGACTCAAACTTGGACATAGATACCAGACATACAACGTAGATCTATGTCATACAGACACAAATTTGAGCATAGCCATGACCATACAAATGTGGATCCATACTAGATATACAAAAATCCATCGCAACATGGGGAAAAAGCAATGAGTGCTTTTAAACAAATGCCTAGGGTCTTTGTCTCGTCTTCCACAAAGTACGATTCTATCCATGTGATTACAATGATCTGAAGTCGAACATGGTAGAAACCACTTGTTTATTGGCTAATGATGTGAACCGTTAACAAATGTGAGGGAG
Organism: Pseudotsuga menziesii; assembly: GCA_001517045.1. NCBI lineage: Eukaryota > Viridiplantae > Streptophyta > Pinopsida > Pinales > Pinaceae > Pseudotsuga > Pseudotsuga menziesii. The sequence goes on along the minus strand of LPNX010755895.1, from coordinate 44,566 downwards.
ATCACCATTAATGTCAATGATTCCTAAGGTACCCTAGTACAACCTACTGAGTGTGAATAGATGTCCTAATGTCGAACACCCAGTCGATTCTATCGATCAAAGGTCAATGATTTGAACCTATGTCAAGAGCGAGAGAAACTGTCATTAAGGCATACAAATCTCAAGGTACTAAATATTGTTTCTAAGACTATTTCCCAGATGATGAGCTAATGTTGACGGGAATAGTCTCGTCGAAGGAGGGCCATGATGAGTCCCACATCGACGACACGAAACTTGGAACAGAGTTCTAGAATGATGTGAATGTAGTAACCATATGACTGACTCAAAGATACTGACACAAAGACTGTGTAGACTGCAGAGGTAAGACTTCTTCAAATCCCCTTTGAACATCGGGCGACATGACAAAAAGACTTGGCAGCATGACTAGACAGGACAGATACACAATGCGATAGTGGACAATGCATTCTTTTGAAAGACTCAAAGGATTAACATGACTAATGAAAGTGGATCGTCACGGAGATCAGCTGAATACCCAATTGATTGACATGATTATGTAGAAAAGTGCCATGTTCAAAGGTAACGACAAACAACTGCCATTATTTGCAAGATGATTCCCTTCCCATTTCCCCCATCATCATTGATGAGTGCCTCTTTTCAGTTTTACGAGTTCAAAGAGGGTAACAAACACTCGATATAGCTTGTCGGAAGACAAGTCTAGACTCATATGTTTTACGAACCTGAGAGAGGAGGGGTTCGATCCCAAAATGGGTCTCTCAATGTTCAATTTAACGAGTCCACTAAAAGAAAACTCAGTATCGTTCATGTTTAGAGAGTTTGAATGAATACGGAAGAAGACTCCAAAGGGGCCCTTTTTCATATGATTTAGTCTCTAAGGCCCGAAAAAGTGTAAAATCATACCTTAGAGAACTCTTCCAATCATGATTGGCTGGAGTGATCCTTTTTTGTAAATAGTCCTATCCGAACCAAAAAAGAGATAACCTATCGTCGGACGGACAACTCTTCAAATACTTTAACGAGCATGAAGAAGACAAGATCGCTCCACAATCTTTTCGTATTTAGGGAGCCTGAAAAGGGTTTAAAGAGAACTCCATTAGTCTTTTTCATGTTTGAATCCAGAGCATGAAAAAGTAATAAACTAAGCTCAAACCACTTTTCATGTTTTAACCAGAGCACGAAAAATGAAAAGTAAGCTCAACACCATCTTACTGCTTTTAACGAGCTCAAAGATCAGTTAAAAGAATGCTCACGGATTGGTTTCATTTTTACGCAAGCTCAAAACCAATGGGTAAACTATGCTTGAGAAATCCCATTAACATGGTATACATAGGTTGGAATCTTTCCCCCAGCATGATTGCTAGCGAAGCTTACCCCTAACATGGTTGCTAGGGGCTTGACATGCCCCCCAAGCTTCGTTTCATTTGACGGTTCTTCTTCCATACCCAACCTAAAAGCCTAGTTACTAATGTCAAAATGTTCACCAGGGGGGTAGGAAGAACATGAATCGGGAAGGCGAAGGTTCAAGTTCTAACACTAAAGGGAAGACTCGAAATCAAGGGAAAGGGATCTGTTTCATTTTTATGCAAGCTTGAAATAGAAGGTAACTTTGCTTGGAACATGATTTCATTTTTATGCAAGCTTGAAACCAAAAGGTAAACTATGCTTAAGGAAATCCATTTCATTTTTTAACGAGCTTGACATAGAATGTGAACTTTGCTCAGGAAAAAATGACATGATGGTCAGGTTCTATTTCATTTTTTAACGAGCTTGACATATAATGGGAACTTTGCTCAAAACATGGTTTCAATTTTATGCAAGCTTGAAACCAAAAGGGTAAACTATGCTTGAGGAGTGGTTTTATTTTTTAACGAGCTTGAAACCACAGGGTAAACTATGCTCTAGACATGGTTTCATTTTTATGCAAGCTTGAAACCAAAAGCGTAAACTATGCTCTAGACATGGTTTCATTTTTATGCAAGCTTGAAACCAAAAGCGTAAACTATGCTTAAGGAGTGGTTTTATTTTTTAACGAGCTTGAAACCAAAAGCGTAAAATATGCTCTAAGGAAAACTGACATGATGGTCAGGTGCTGTTTCATTTTTTAACGAGCTTGAAACAGAATGGGAACTTTGCTCAAAACATGGTTTCATTTTTATGCAAGCTTGAAACCAAAAGTGTAAACTATGCTTAAGGAGTGGTTTTATTTTTTAATGAGCTTGAAACCATAGAGTAAACTATGCTCTCAAACCTGCTCCTACCGAAGATGGTATCTAGAGGTTGGTAGGTTTCCCCCATTTCATAAAAGCTAGCGGCTTAGCTCCATTATGATTTCCATAGACTAGAGCCATGCCCCCCATTTTACCTATGATGGGAAGAAGCTAACTAGAAGAAGGGGAAGGAACCACAAGAACATGCTGCACATTCAGGGCAGTCTGATTACTAGGAGTAATGGGATGGTCAGGTGTAACAAAAGAAAGCTGATCAATGGTCACAATCTTCCCATCATGGGGAAAATGCATAACTCTAAAGAGTGTGGACACAACAACCTTCATGGCATACACATAATCACATCCAAGGAGCAGATTGAAATCTAAAGGACCTTGGACCACCATAACATCAATACAGACAGTTTTCCCTCCTAATGTAATAGGAAAATAAGGAAGGATCCCTAAAGGTGCAGTAGGCCTGCGATTAAAAGCCAGTATCTGATCAGTGGCTGGCACAAGCTGAGGAGAACCTAAATCTTGCCAAGCAGTTGAGGATAGAATACTAACAAAAGCCCCTTCATCAACAATAGTGCAAAGTATTCGCCTAGCAGTAACATTCACAACTATCTGGAAAGGAATACTCAAATGAAGATGAGACTCTGTTAGGTTACTCCAGTCAAAGGAAATAAACTCATTACTTGGAGAGGGTTCTGTCGAAACAAACAAAATTTCCTCTTGTCGAGAACAATAAGAACAAAGCATAAAAACTTCGGTAGGTTTAAGTTCATTCTCTACTGGAAGAAAAGAACAAGATGAAGATTTGGTCAAAGAGACTGCTTTAGTCTTAACACTCTCTGATGAAAGAGCGAGATCGGGTGGAAATGACACCGAATCAACCACTTTAACTTCACTCTCCAAAGGAAGAGTGGGATCAATTATAGGTGAAACTGAATTGATCACTTGGTCAACCAACGAGGAATTGAGGGATAACTTACTATCACTTGTTGGAATCACCTGTTGATGATCAATAATATTTTCCAACCAACGCGAAGCTTCATCCATGCTTGGACAAAGAAAAGCATGATGCATAGCCTTGCTTATCAAACAAGGATACAAGACTTTACCCTTACGACCTTTTACCAATGGGTCACTGGTTGAGGGAGTATCGTCAACATGATGATCAGAGGTTGATGACACAAGCGGTTTGGACCTTTTAGACCACTCTTCTTGTATAGGGGAGAGACCGAGACACTCCTTAAGAAGGTGGTCCCCCTTGTAAAGCTTACAAGGGAACTTGGGTTTTTCAGGCGTTCTCTTAGAACGAGCACCATCAAGAGCAGATGGTTGCTGCTTTTTCTCTTTCTTATCCTTCTTCTTTTTACTCTTCCCTTTCTTCTTCTTCTTACCCACATGACTACTAACCATAGAGCTTTGGTTAAGCAAAGAAGAAGAAAGAGATGAATCCACAACCGACGAAGAAGGAGCGGGATTAGGTTGAGGTCGATCCTCTCCTGGAGGAGAGGTGACATTTGAGACATTAGGTGTAACAGGAATTACCAGATTAAACAACCAGACCGGTAATCCTATAGTTAATCCAGGAATATTTAGAGTGGCAATAAAGGGAGGACCAATACCTTCACTTGGAGGGAATACAAAAGGTATACCTTGGAAAGGGACCTCTTGAGTGGTAGTCCCAAATGAGGATGCCATCTCTAAACTCTCTAATAACCCCCTAACTACCATGCACAAGCAAGTACTACTCAAACTAAAAGCAACAAGCAAACATGTGAAAGGAGTGAATAAGAGTCAAGAACCTCACAGGATAGGCCAAAAGGATAACTCAGATGGTTTGAGGATTCCTAAAAGGGTCTCCCTATATACGCAAGGTACGAGGGAGCTCAAATCGATAGTAGTGCTATATAATGCATAACCATACACAAGGGGCCTTCCGATATACAATCGAGTACGTGAAGTACCTTTCTATATACCTCAAGGGTACGTGAAAGGTCGTTCGATCTACGGACGGTACATGGAAGAACCGCGCGAGTCCTAGAATGTAATGCTGACAAATAATGATAGTTCCTACACTTAACGATGCCTGAACACGTTTCTAACTTATCACTCAAATTGCTAAAAGTTTTAACCTAGTACTACCGTTAATTTTATCTTGTGCGTTTAGGTGGAACCATGGAGTGAAAACTTGAATTAAAGAAGATGCACACTGATCTATATGATAATGCAAGTTTTCCTCTTCAATGAAATTCTACCTAAGAGAGGGAGAGAGATTTACTTTTCTTCCAAAAAATGCACACCCAAATGCAAATGCAATTCTATCTTTTTAAACGAAAAGTGAAATATCAATGCACCCCAAACAATCTTTAAAGCAAATAAAAAAAAGAGATCTAGAGAACATCTAACATAAAATAAAAAAATGTTTCCTATCTTTTCATGCTTGAAAAGATGCATAAAAACTCAATGGAAAGATGATTTCACTAACGTTTCCAAACAAATCTAACTCTAATGCACGCAAAGCTGGAAACATATATTTCTTCTTGATGAAAGTAAGATCTAGAATTTCAAACAATCATGCACAAAACAAGAAGAAAATCGTTCAACAAGCTTGTGAATAAAGCAAAAGAGAGAGAAAACTAAAGCTTCTCTTTGAAACAGACAAGGAAATGAAGAACCAATCTTTCCTACCAAGCACTGAAAGAATCAGCATGCAAAAGGAAACAAGAATCACCCAAGAAAAGAAAGACTCAAAACAACATGGATCACTCATGCATTCTAAGTCCAAAACAAACCAAAGCCTACTCAAGAAAATGAAAATTATATTTCCAATTCCAATGAATAATATCTACAGAAAAGAGCAAGAGGTTTCAAGCAAAGAAAATAATGCAAAATATAATGCAAGAAACATAAACTCTCTTTGAATGCAGAAAGAATACAACAATCAAAGCAACTGCAAAATACACAATTCATGGCCAGGGAGCATTTTTTTTCAAAAGTACACTTCATTTTCATCAAAAAGTAAGCTAAAAACACACAAAAATCAAAATACAGAGTCTGGAACAGGGCCTACCTAGCACCACGTAGATGAAGCTGTTGACAGGCGATTTTGAGGAAAAAACGCTTCTTGCTCACTGGATTCAGGCAATGGCTAACTAGACTTAGGCGGTGGCATCGCTCCTCGCCAACAAAACATGTGCAGTTCCCTGTAGATGACCAAAACACAAGAAGAACGAAGGATCCAGTCAGAAAAAGGCTAGATCAAGGCAAATACTGTTGAATTGAGTATGGAAACAGAGCATAAAAGACCGAAATGACTCAGATCTGAATAGATCTAGAGGTTTCAAACCCAAACGGAATCAGTTAGAGAGTAGATCTGACTGAAGAGAGTTGAAGAAGGAGCCTGGATTCGGACAAGAGTTGCAAATTGAGGAAGATCAGAATGACTGATACACAACTTCAGTCCCTAGCAGAGTCGCTAGATTTGTTGGCTGGAATATTTCACCTCCTACGGACAGCAAGGTGTTCCACTAGTCTGAATGGTTCAGATCCAGAACAGATAGAGGACAGAGGTTGAAGACTCTCCCTAGACGCTGTAGATATTTGGAATACAAGGCTTTGATAGTTCAATTTTGTACCTGCAAAAAAGCTCAACACGAAACGAATCAAAGCAACCAGAATATGATCTACTAATCTATGCTAGTGACTAAGGAATCTAGCAACATATATATGCGAAATCACAACAACAACATCATATGTGGGATAGAAATCAACTTGCATTAGAAATATGAAGAAGTTTACAACCAGGCCTTAGTGTTGACATGCATCTCCATGAAACTAGCTCTTCATCCCCAAAAGCTCCGACTCTAGCTCTCTATGCTCTCTCTAAATAATCTTGGGCCAAGAATCAATCCAACAGCATAACAATACCTTCAATGTTCTCCCCTCAACCATGGCTATGAGCTCATATTTATAGGGCTTTAATGGAGAGAGATGGTTGAGAAATTAGTGGGTGAGGTGGCCTCTAAGATCCTAGGATGAGGGATCTTGGGCTCAACCAACCCACAATAGTAGGGATAAGGCAGTACACGAGGCTTATCATCTAGAAGCATTGAGAAACTTCTCTTTTTCTTTTTTTACCTAGGGTACCGCGCTTCTCCTTCTATGACATAGCGGTTCTGGTAACAACCGCCTATGGACCAAGGGCAATGGGCGGTGGCATTTCTTGTGGACAACCGATGAAAGGAGGTGTGAGCAGGGGTACCGCTCCTGGATAAAGGGGCGTGCGCGGTGCTGGGAATTTTCATGTAAGATTGATGAAAAACCATTTAGTTTCCACTCCATAAGCTGGGATTTAGGGAAAATAGGTATGTCAAATGTCTTATCACATGATGGTGACAGGATTTTGGTATAACAGGTGCAACATCATCTCAATTGGCTGGACATGATTCAACATATCCTGGGGCCTCATAGGTAGGGTAGGTGGTTCAAGGTACCACACATAAAATCCCAGTGTGAAATCCTGTAAATTGTGGGTTTCCAAGACAGAATTACTCATGATCCCGGATGGTAGGAAAAGGAAAAGGATCGTGTTGAGTGGGAATGAATCCCACTATTTCCCTGGTAATTGAGGTTGAGGTTGCGACTGAGGTTGCAACTATGGATGGGGTTGCGGTTGCGGATGGAGCTGTAGCTGTGGATGGAGCTGCGGTTACGGATGGAGCTGTGGCTGCGGATGGTGCTACATCTACGGTTAGTGCTACGGCCGCGGTTGGGGTTTGGGTGTATTGGTGCTAGATGATAGCATGCACAAATCTACAATATCACTTGGTGTCGGTGGAGGTGACATGAAGGGGAAGGGAGCTGTCATAGAGGAGTCGGTGAACAACCCAGGGGATACGGTCAATAATGGTGGGGCGGCTGTGTTTTCGACAGTAGTGTTGATGGTAGGGATAATGTTGGTTGGTTCTATTGGCCCCTGTGGATCATGGTAAGTTAGTTGATCCACCGTCACAATCTTCCCATCATGAGGGAACATCATAAGGCAAAACATGGTGGATGCCATGGCTCGCATGGCGTACATGTAGCTTCGTCCCAAGAGGAGGTTATAGTCCAACTGTGCGTTGACCACCTCTATGTCAATTAGGACTGTCTTCCCTGCTAAAGTGATGGGGATGTGCGGAAAGATGCCTTGGGCCCTAGTGGGGTGACCATCATAAGCACAGAGTGTAGTAGTGGACGATTGAAGGGTAGGGGACCCGAGTGTCTGTCAGACAGATGTTGACATAACACAGGTGGATGCCCCTTCATCGATGATGCATCAATGGACCACCAAATTCCGGATTGAGACTTGAATTTGGAAGATGATGGTGGATGGAATTCTAGTTTCTCCTTTGTCCAAATCAAAAGTGATCAATTTGGAGTTGGAGGGGTCTACAGCACCGAGGGCATCTAGCAGAGCTTTCTTTGCATTAGGCATGTTTTAAGCACCTTGAGAGTGAACATGGCCATAGGTGTTTGGGCCAAGTCATCCACGATGCTATAGCTCACAGCAGCTCTAGCCATGGCATTGTTGGCCACCCACTGTATGGGGTGGCATGGGGGAAAAGGAGGTAAGTGAAGAGGTATGTTGGTGGTGTTGGATGTGGATGTCGTTGATGCATCAGCGGTTTTGGTAGTGGACCCATATTGGTTTCACCTAGTCTTTAAGTTAGCCTCGTCAGTTGTCATGGCTAGCAGGTGATGAACCCTTGTCTTTGTAGGCGGGGCCGCATTAGATGCTATGGAGGTAGGTGGGGGCATGGGTGCGGTTTCTACCAACCCTTGGAGTGGTAACGAGTTCTAGAGCACCATGGGTGGAGGGCCTGGTGGTGCTGGGTTGGGTTGAGATGGGGCTGCCACATTGGTACCGCGTTGAGCTTCGTTCTAAAAAACTTGCTTGGCGCGACCCATGAATGGGCATTCATTCATATAGTTCCTGTAGATGTCGCATAGTTTGCACTACTGATTTGTCTGTAATGGAGCATTTCATCTAGGTGGGTTGGGTTATTGGTCGCCTCCTTGCAGTTGGTTGTTTCCCTGGTTCCTAGCTCAATTATTTCTACCTTACCCTTGTTAGTTATTGGGGGATGGTTGGTTAGGACGATTCTTTTGAGCAAAAACTTGTCCCATGGGTGCTGATGGAGCTGGGGAGAAGGTTGGGGAGGATTGCACAGGTGGTACATAGTAGACTAGGGGAGCTGGGGTGTTTATAAATCTGGGCATTTGTCCCAAATACTGTTGTGCCAGCCAAGTTGGTGCATAGGCATGTTGTTGTGGCGTGGGTTGTGTATAGGAGGTTGTGGCTTGATTTGGGTGGGAAACACTAGGGGTGTTGCTTGGGTATGGTGGCATCATAGGTGGTGCCACATGGTGTTGTGAGTGATGGGAGACAGAGCCTATAATGCCATATGCAGCATGGGATTCCCCCGACGCATCCCGGTAAGACGTGCCTGCACGAGGAGCGTTTGGAACGATGGTGTAGGGGTATCCAGACTGTGTGTAAATGAGGTCAAATTGTTGGGCCTTCAAGATGGCCTCTTCCTCCGTTTGGGGATGTTCATAGGAGAAGTCTTTGAATATGGGTGGCAGCAATGTTTTTAAGAACCAGTCAAGGAAGATCCTGTCATTGAGCTTGATCTTGCACAAAATGCGACGTCGCAGCCACTCATGGATGTGGTTGGTTATGTGGGTCGCAGTGTTTTGGAGGCAAGATAACAAGATTTCCACCCCTTCATCATATCTGAGGGGAATCTGGAAATATTATAGGAACATAAATGCCAGGGAGTAGAAGTCTGGGTACTTGGCTTGTGGTAGCTCAATGTACCACTTGGCTGCAACACCTGTGAGGGTGCGTTGGAAAAGTCTGAGTCTGACTGAATCATCTACGATGTTGTTTGATGAGCACCATAGGTGAAATGTCATTATATGGTTTTGGGGGCAGTCCCTTGCCTTCCCTTCAAACTTAGGGATGTCTGAAGGGAGCTTGGTTGGCATGGGAGGCCAAAAGGCTTGATGACAAATAGGGTCATTGGTTAACTTGACCAAGTCAGGAAAGTTGAGGCGTGCATGAAAGGAAGGTTTAACCCAAGGTTGATGTGGGAGGAACCAACAATGGTGGTGGGGTTTGCAGGAACATGATGTACATGCATGACTGGGGGTACTTGTGGCACAGTTGTGGATGGGCCACTGCACCTAGGTATGGTAAGTGGGACAGTGTGAGTGGAAGGGCCACTGCCCCCAGGTATGACAAGTGGGATAGTTTGACTAGTGGGTGCAAGTGGAGGTAGCTGAGTTAGGACTGTTTGCATGGCAGTACTAGGACCATCTGCAAGGGTGTTGTTGGTGGTGTGAGGTATGGACATGGGTCCACTACCAATCACCAAGTCGAAAAGTGGATCCAGGTTTGCACCAGCCATGGGGCTAGATGGTGCAGTGTGTAAATCTGGCTTAGATTGATATTATTTTGAGTCAGAGTCAGAGGTTGTGTGGCCTTCTGACGATGTAGAGGGTCATCGAGAGTGGTCTCGATGATGTTGGTTCAAGGACCCTAACTATGGTGGATCGCCTCTTAGGCGTGAAGAAAAGTGTAGGGGATCACTTGTGTCTAGTTGGTAGATCAAGTGGTGTAATTTGGTAATGACATCATAGACCCCGGTTTTAGTGGCTTCCTATTGGCTTTCAGGTGGTCACTCGGCCACCAAGACTGTCGAGAGACAACACTTGGCTTTTTCCTCATGGGAATGCTAGTCAATCGGTAGGGGTCGTTGCCCATTTCACTTGGCAATTCCTATCAGCGGCCAACTACTTTGAGGTTCCCGTGGTACTCCTCACAATGAGTTTCAAGGCTGAGCCCAAGTACTTCCCACGGTTAAGGCAGTCATGGACTTATGTCCTCAAAGACTGCAAGATTTTGAATTAATGTAAATTGATAGATTTTAATGGTTGGCTCAGCGTCATGAACTAAGTTTGGTTATCTTACTTGGTGTGGTTGTGTGCATGCTCTGTGTATGAAATATTGTCCATTTTTAGATCATTTTCTGTTAGGGATGCAGTTATGGTTTATGAATGCTTCATAGGTGTTTGTGGTTTGTTACAGGAATTACAAAATTGGGCAACCTATTATGAAACCAGTGATTTATGTAACATAAAACTTGAAACATGCAACTAATGAACCTGAACTATTGTAGCCTTGCTAGGTGACTACCTTACACCTGTATTCCTTTTCGACTAGGAAAGAGTGTCGGCATCCCATCCCCTCTACCTTCCAAGTCACTTGTTTTTAGTGGTCTAAAGCAATCACAAGTGAAGTTCCTATTACTATACGAGCTTTACCCTTCGTCTTATCCCAGAATACCCTAGAGGGTGATGACTGGGTAGAGGAGGAAGGGCTAGGCAAGGGGTTACTTTCCAATGTTTAGTTAAAAACTGAAAAACTAACTTAGCTAAAATAGATTCAAATCCATTAATAACCAGTCAAATCTATCATTAATTTGCAGAAAAATGTATGCAGAAGAAATCGGGCTGCTAGGCAGTGGCGGCTGAGCCACACTGACAATACCAACAGCTTACAAACCAAATTCGGAGAGACAGGTCGCCTGTTTCGGGGCAAATGTAGAGAGGGGATTGCTAATTTTTTCCAAAAATAGGCGAGGGGGTTGCTAATTTTTTCCAAGAACAGGCGAGGGGGTTGCTAATTTTTTCCAAGAACAGGCGAGGGGGTCGCTCATAAATTGAAAACAGGAGTGATTAGGCTCTTGGGAGTGAAATCACACTTTTCGGGCCCAAATGAGTGACTGGGTCATGCCTTTAGGGCTTGAATCCATGACTGGGCCGATTTTTTTTCCCAGGTTGGGCTTTTTGGGCCTAAATAGGCGACTGGGTCGCTCTTTTCGGCCCGATATGAGCGATTTTTCCCAGAAACTGAAAAAATTAAAAAATCAGAGCTGAGAATGACCGACAATAACAGGTACTGTGGACAAATGGGCTTGGTTTGGCCTTAAGAGTGCTCGACCGATAATATAAATGGCAGAAACTGAAAATAAACTAACTAAGCAAAGATATATTAAACTGGAAAAAACAGAAAAACCCAGGATCCTTTGGGATTAACCTAGTATGGTCGCCAAATCTGTAGTAGGGCTTTCGCCCTAGCTACAGGCAAGAATAACTACCTTCCGTCTATAGGACGGAAGGGTAGGGTTCCTGTGGGTGAAAGAAAATCCTGCAAAGAAATGTTAGCTCATAGCCACACAAACCTGCTAGAAACTTGTTAGAAAAATGAAACATGGCTACAAGAATTCTGAGGAGAACCTGCAGCAAACTATGAGCAAATAAACCTGCAAATAAACGTGAGTTAGAAAACTAAACTAATCAACAAAACAAATGGTTATACCTTCATCATTTATGGAAATGAGCCACCATGCCTTAGCTTTGGAAGCACCTCTCTATGGGATGGAGTCTTGTCTTATGGAGCTATGGAGGAGAGGGCTGAATGACATGAGAGGAAGAGGGTCTCAAGGCACTCACACGGGAAACATAACGATAGGGAGAGAAGGAGTGTTTTGAGAGTGACCCCCACCCCTTTATTTATAGTTTTTTCTAGATATTTAGGGGTTTTAAGCCCTTGGTCAAGGATTTATCCCCTATGAGAGCTATTTTGGCTCTTTTTAGGGGTTTTTAAGCCCTTTTTATGTTTTTGAGCCTTTGCAAGGGTGTGGGGGTCAAATGGGGGTAGTGAAATAGATGTCTTTGGGTGGTGTAGGTCATGTACAGCTCATCAAGGGATATTTTAGGTTAACATCTCCCATGAGGCTCTACGTTTAATAAAGAAGTCAAATTCGTTGGTGGTAGTGGTAAAGATGGACTTATTCAAATCTTATGACATAGTTAGTTGGGTGTATTTACACATGTTGTTTCTTTAACTGGTCAAGAATTTTCCTTTTGTTAAGTAGATAATGGGGTGTGTGCAATATGTATCCTTTGTTGTTCTAATTAATGGCATCCCATCGATACTCTTTTGAGCTTCTAGTGGCCTCAAGCAAGGTTTCCGACTTTCTCATTTTTTTCCTTTTAGTTTCAAAAGGTTTGAATATTTTAGTTAAGGATTCAAAGAGAAGAGGGGAACTAAAAGGAGTCAAAATATCACCCGATTTTTGTTAAATAGGTTCTCCTTTTCTCTATGTGAGATCCTAATTATTTTTTGTAATATAAGAGAATCTAAGACTTATGCTATCTAGTTATAGGTATAGAAATCAATCTCTCTTAGTCAAGCATTCTTTGCCATGGTTTCTTTGTGGAAGAGATAGATGCTCTAGATATGGCTATTCCTTTCAAAGGGAAGATATTTATGTTAGTTTAAACTAATTAGGGTTCTTTCTTAAACCTAATTCCTACAATTTCATTGATTGGTTATGGAATTTTAATGAAATTGAAGCCCACATTTCTATATGGGTTAACCATTGGTTGTCCAGGCATGGACGTTTAGTTCTTCTCATGTCTGTTTGGAATAACATCCCTCTTTATTGGGTGTCTATATCTAAAATACCTAATAGTATTCTATGAAGATAAAAAATAAATGCTTCCAATTCTTTTTGGTTGGTAAAAGTACCCTTGAAGGAATTCATCTTGTAAAGTGGATAGTAGTTGCTCAACCAAACAAATATTGGAGGGTGGGCGTTAAAAATATCTATATTTTATGTTAAGTGTCAGGGGAGATGAATTTATGGAGACTTGTCAACAATGGATCCTTGTGGGGAAGAGTTATGAAGTCTAAGTATTTGGGGAAGTCCTTATTAAGGAATGGTACAGGTAGACAGTGAAGTTGTCAAAAAATAACTCCCTAGTCTTGAAGGATTTGGTGGATTCTTTCCTTTTGATTAGTAGATGGATACCATGGCACATTGGAAACATCAATATGTACTAAGACTAGAGGAGAAACCGCGAATAGGTGCAGATGTTGGATTTCATCTCTTAGATAACCTTATTTAATCTTGTCATGGTCGAGGTTTGTTTTACCTTGATGATGAATAGTCCCGTAATCCCCAGGGCTTAAGGGCAAGTTGATGGTAGTGGACATCTAATTTGGGGTTAACTAGTTTTTTAGCAGATGAATGGAAAGTTTTTGTTAGTAGTTTGTGTGCCAATTTTGTGAAGTTGTCTAAAGATGAACTCAATTCCTTAGTGTTGTCAAAAAAATTATTAATAGGGTGTTATAGAATGAAGTTGGGTTACTCAATGCAAATGAATTATAAGTATGTGGGCGAAAAGGAGTGGTGGTGGGATTAGATATGGAAGATCCATATTCCATGCAAATAATATTTTTTTGATATGGATGGATTTAAAAAATTAACTCCTCACTCGGGATAATGAAATCAAGTGCAAGTGGATAGTTCTAAATAGGTATCCACTATGTAAAATTGCTGCAAAATAGATTGTTCATATTTTTTTTTATCTTGTGCTTATCTAAAGGAGGACTTGCATTTTGTTTTTGGTAAATTCAATCCAAAGTCAAATTATTCCAGTCCTGCTTTGGCCGACTATGTTTTCGATTAGTTTATGGATATTCATGTGTCTATTTTTAAATCCCTCCATGTCATTTGGTGTATGTTTTCTGGTGGGTCCAAAATGCTTGTTTATTCCAGGGAATTGTTATTTCAATAGAAGTGATAACGAATATGGTGGAAAAATTTTCTATTAAGCATAAGATTGAGTCCAAAGTAAAAAATCTAAGGATCCTAGTGATGCCTCAACTCAACTTTGATATCCCTCGAGGGTTCTTAAAAGGGGCCAACCGAGCTTTTCCCTCTAAGTGTGGCATTGGTGTGGTCATGTATTTGAACCAATCCCATTATTTTCATGTTAGGTATGTTCTAGGAATCGATTCAAATATGAAGGATGAGTTCTTTGCTCTATAATGTAAAGAAGTGCAGGTAATTTGACATTTGAATACAATCATAGATTAACAAAACAAATGAAAAAACATTGAATTGGTTCAATTTAGGGATTCAACTTAATATATTCATACTTATCTTCAATCCTTTGAATGTACTTCATTGTCTCACATCTATAGAGAGTTGGATTCCCAAGTTGGTTATCTTTCTATGCAAGCACTCATGGTTGATGAAGGCACTTTTGATTACTACGAATTTTCAGGAGTGGAAAGGGAATATATCAAGTTTATATTCTAAATTCTTCTATCCTTTTGTGGCAATTTCAACATCACATGTTTACTCAATTGAAGGGACCAATTATACCTTCTTTTTTTGGTATTCCAAAACCCTTTGGATTATGCCCTGACTGTCATTACTAGTTTAATGAATTTTAATGTGACAATGTAGAATATAAGATGCAAAATGAAAATGCAATACAATTGTTCTAGGACTAACATAACAAGAAAATAATAGCCATGAAGCCAACATAAATGAATGTAAACAATATAAAGAAATAAATTCATCCAATCAAAGATTGCATAACTTTCCAAATCACTAACAACAAACTACAATTAACCTACAATTAATATTGATGGCTATAGTTCCATATCCATTTGTTGGAAAAAAAATAGGGTCACAAGAAAATGTACTAGGAACGTGACACCAATCCTCACAACTTTAAAGACCACCATGAACAATAATAACAATTTACACTAGTTTCGCAACAACACCAAAATTATCTAGCATTATTTGGTCAACAATGTCTTCTCCATTGATAAGAAAAACAGTTTACAATGTTAAGTAAAAAACCCTTCATGCGAGTACATAAAATGGGTTTATGAGAAATTGTTGGTGACTTTTGACCTTCCAACTCTTTTTTCCTTTCAATATCCCTTCTCAAGTCTCTAACGTTTTTTACAAACTTGTCCTTTTCTTAAGAGGGCTAAATTTGAATTCAACATTCCATGATTTTTTTTAATTACTCGTGAGGCTTTTTATCTATGGAAGTTGTCATAATCCAATTTGACTATTCAACGCTATTTTAAAGGCAATTTTCATAGTTACAAATTATTTTCTCAAAAAAAGTGAGATTTACAATAGAATTCAATTGTTTTCTTGTTAATCAATGGTGAGTTCAACTTCCTTTTGTCTCAAACTTCCTCCTGTATGTAGGTACAACATCATGTTGTGATTTCCCAATTTCAACTTTATGCTTTCCTTCTTTTGAACTCAATGTAGGTCTTCTAACCCTCATGTTGTGCTTTCCAATTTTCCAATTTATGCTTTTCTTGTTTTAAACTCAATGTCTCAAAACAAGTTTGTTATTAAGAATCCTAATACACAGGATTCGAGGATTGTTGACTTGAGGATTCTTGGATATTGATCGAAGCCCTCTTAGTTTTGCTAATTTCCCATTTTCTAGAGCCTACACACATGAGTGAACATATCACATTAGTTTAACCTAAATATTCCCATATTAAATTAATATTTAAGAAGTTAGAAATCAAAGGTAACGCTAAATCCTCGGTTTAGCTTCTAAAGAACTAAACCTTAGTAATAAGTAGTGTCAGGTTTAACTTGTAGAGTTTGATTCATAATTCATATTTTTTTTAATATGATGCTAGGTTGGTGAGATAGACTATTTTGACTTGATTCTGCCACTACAATTAACACTTCTCAACATAGGTACAAAATTTAGCCATGTGAAGAAACTAAATAGTGCACTAGCGTCAACTCTAACATTTTAAAAAACATTATGATAAGCATTTAAAAAATGAAATATATATATATTTACCAACAGAAATTCCCCAAATACCTGCAACTAATGAATCTCCCAATCCAAATCCATATTTAGAACATAAAATAGGGATTTGAATTCACTAAGTTTGTTGGTGCACTGCTCTATGCCAACTTTAACAAAAATACAATTAAAATATTATAGATGAGGGATACAACCAATACCACAGGTCTCCACACTAGCTTGACAAGATCCAACAAAGTAACACCAAGTTCTCTCCCTCTTGATAGATGGATGGAACAAAGTGCACATGATCTTTGCCTTTATAAACAAATTATAGACTTGCAAAGCAAACATAACCTACACAACAACTTAGAATGAATGCATGGAAGTTCCATAGAATAGAGAAGAACTCCACGTGAACCAAATGTTCTATATCACAATTTATAGAAACAACCTCAAACAGTTCAAATCTCTAACAAAAAAAATCCTTAAAACAATAATTGATAGATTGTTTTCATCATGAGTTGTTCTCACCAACCATCGATTCGACTGCTAACCAAACCTATTGAGTGAAAGCATAGTAGAAAAATAAAGGATAGGCGTTTTCACTATTGTTTCTGTACATGTGACAAATACCATGGAAATATAGATTTCTCTTCATCTTCTTTAGTCTTCACTATGCACACTCTTCTCTTGGTTGCTTGGTTCCCAGGATGAAGTAACCAACACTTTTCTCCTAGTGTCCATTCATCTTGCAATGTTAGAAAAAAATCCCATCATTGCATGAAATAATTGACATACTCCTTTTATCCACGCCCCTTCATGTTTGTTATTGTATTCGAGAAATATTCTTAACATTTTCCCTTTGAATCCATTTTGTCTTATGGCATGTGCCTTGCTTCTCCCAACAAGATGCCTCAAGATGGTCTTTCTTTGGATTACTAATAGATGGAAACTCTATGGCCTTACTTATTATATCAATGACAAACAAGGGATTCCTTGCTTGATGCATACCTCTTGTTTTTCTTATTGTTATGGTCTATATGCTTTCCACTTCTTCTCATTGCAGGTGTATATTAAGTCTCTTAATTTTCTTTTCTTTTCTACCCTTCTACAATATACTTCAATAAAAATGGAATGTTCATCTACTACCATATTAATTCATTGTTTTTCTTTGTTTGATGATAAAACCACATACTCCACATTTTTTTCCTTTGTGGAACCTAGGCCTTCATGATCGACCCTTAATTCAACTACAATGAGGCTTACAATTACTACACTTATATTGACTATAACTTGGGCATCCTAGCCCATGTATTTTAATATCTTCTAACCAATGTCTCTAGTATGGTTTTCAAGATCACCTAAGTTCCCTTGAGAAAGGTCCATGGAAGGTGAGTTTAACATGGTTGTCTCAGTCACATTGTTGGATTTTATTGCTTTTCTTCCTTGGTCTCTTGGGAATCTTCCTGTAACTTGGTTAGTTCCTCCTTCTTTGCCAAATATTGGTGTAGCTAAGATATCATTTGAACGATCCTTTTCTCTTTCCATTTATCCAACTTAATTACCTTCTCTCCCAATTGCACAAGTCAAAATCTACTCTTGTCCCATTCTACCATAACAATGGTGAGGAAGAGTTGATGTTCAACAAAATGATCCTTTATCAAATGGTGATCAAATGCAACAATTTTGGATAGGTCTCAAGGTCCCTTTCTAGATCTACTATCCTCGAATCAAACATCAATACATTCTCCTTCAAGGTGTCGTTTCTCCTCTTGAATCTACACATTGATGGCCCTTAGGTTTCCAATATAACTCTCTTCAATGCTTTACTCATACTGGGTTTGTGTCATCTTCACAGTAATAATATTTGTTTCAAGGCCAAGCATTCAATTGCTTTGAAACCAATATGGCATGTAGACATGGGACTTATAGCCTTGGGATCTTATGTGGAAATGGAATTCACTCTATCTTCTCAAAATTATGTAGAGATATTTATATTCATAATGGATTCCAAGGCTTGGCTTAATGGATTTATATTTCCAATGGCCAATATTGAGACCTAGAAAACAATTTCCTTTACTGTCAATGCTAAATCAAAATGAAAATTTGTCATGCACTATGCAAGTCAATAATATACCTCTAAGTTGGCCAATACAATTGAATCGTCTGCATGTACTCAAGCCCAATGGAAACAATGCACCATTTCAACATATACATATGCAATCAATGTCTCTATAATTGTTCTACCTCTAATGGCTTATGCTTTCTATAGAATTACTTCAACTAATTTCTGTTGGAGTCAATTCCTCTTGCTCTGGCTTGAGAATTATTGAATAAATACTATTTTATGCCAAACCATTCTAGCACTCCCATTCTCATTATGCAAAATAATTAATAATTAAGTTTAATGTCCCATTGAATGACCACCAAAACATCAAACATTCCCCCTCACATTAGCGTTTCCTTAATATTTATTTAATCAAGAGAGAAGGCAAAGTATATGAGATCATTTACTGCTCTACATTAATTTCTTTGAACTCTAATGTTGGTTATGTTAAAAGTTTTAACCCAATAACTTTTTACAATACTCCAATATCAAATAGATTATTCCTCTTCACTTTGTATCGAGAATAGTGTTCCACTATTATAACTAGGTACAACATTTTTTTGTTACTCATTATCAATTCAACATTCAATGCATTGTATCACCCCAATAACACTAATGAAGTCAATCCAAACAACAAATAAAATAGGTCACTCTAACATAAATTAACATAATTAGTTTCCTTTAAGACATTATTACCTAGCATTGATACTTGTGTATTCAAATGTAGAGAAACAACTTAAATAATATAAATTAAGAATTAGCAACATGTATTCTCTTGGAAGTAATTCCCAACCGTTAGTGGAGCAACCTCATAATGCTAAATCACTTTTTCCATATATGCAGGGAAAAAATGCCTTCTAAATGCTAATGTTACCTCAACATTGAAACATTAAATACTATTCTAATACATAACAATAACTTAAATAGTAAATTAATCTTTAGGTTTACCAAGGAAAGAAACATTTCAATGCCACCACAAGACAAATTGTTGTAATGTCATTCTTTGCAATCCCCTACATCGTGCCATTTGAAAAGGCATTCATATATTTTTAATTTCCTAAGTATGACAATAGGATGGAATAAATAATTTTAATGATTATAACTCGAGCATATGAAATGAAATATTTGGAATTCTCTTGGTGGCTTTGCAATTTTCTTAAGGTATGATAGTATTTTTAGGTTCATGAGCTTGTCGGCTAGGGTTCCTTCCCTAGCCACCCCCTTCTCCTCTATGTGGATACTGGTAGAGGCCGATAATCTGAGCATGGTGGATTTTCCAGTGGATTGGCAATGACGCCCTTTTGCGACGACCTGTGGTGTGTTCTTCTTTCAACCGTGGCAACGACGATGATTGTTGGTCGTTCTTTGGCTCGATAAAGATGAAGTGGCGCCTAGTCATGGTGTTTGTTTTCTTTGCTGGATGGTCATGATGCCTTGCAGCTCACCTTCGGTGGTGGTGGTTGTGACCCTTTCCAAACCCCCTTGTAGTCGACATCCCATTCTCTCTCCATAAATAATGTGGTGGCTCCTTCGATAGTGGCTCTTGCAACCAGGTTCAACAAAGTCCCCAGCCAGGTTTTTGCCACTGTTTGGGATTTGTTGCTTGTGATGAGAAAGCCGATTCTCACATGGATTATATCTTTTGGCCATTTTCTGCTTTTTATTCCTTTTTAGAGTAGTTTTTGTTATGGTGTTCTACGCATTGTATGGATGCCTTGAAATAGGGATTTTTAATGTTGTAGTTTTTAGCTACTTCTTGCTCTATGAGCAAAGTTTTTAGGTGTTTATGTAGTTGTAAACATTTGGGTTCTTTAGGATGTTAGTACTTTATAGTATGTACATTGTGTTTTATGAAGGAAATACTCTATGTCTTTGTAGAATATGTTTAGTTCAACTTAATGAAATAAGAGATATTTTCTAAGAAAAAAATGGAATAATAGTAGTGACAATGAGCTCTCTTGTCCACATAAATTTATAGGGGATGAAACACACTCATACCATTACACTTTATTGCCAATTAATTTTGCCAAAAAAATACCAATCATAAAAAGGATATAGAGGTCATTAAAGGGATCAATGGTATGAATAAATCAACTTCAACTAAATAATTTATTTATATGTAGCTCATACAAAATGCTCATAAACTATGAGAGGAATATTCACTAAATTCATGAAGATATAATTAAAAATATGGTTAAGGAAAGGAAACTATAACTGCAACTCTTCCACCATAGCCATTGATATTATTTGATCAATAATAAATTGTCTAAGTCTTTTGTTTGTTGAAATAAACAAAACTATAAAACAAGAATTGACTTTTAAACATGAATCAATATCTCTATATTTTGAAATTTATTTAAACAATTCATTAAACACACTACGACAAGAGCCACGACGTGGCAATGTCCCCGAAATTGCAACTAGCTCTTGTTATAAAATACTAGCTATATAAAGAAAAGTGTTAAAAAAATGTTACTCTAAATAATATATATAGTCCAATGCCACTAACCATTAGAGATACTTTATTCACAACCTAAAGTAAAAAATTGTAAAAAGTTATATTTGATTGGTAGATTAATGTTATAATAAATAACTAGTTATAAAACAATAATTGTCTTTTGGTTAAAAGGGGCAAGTTAGCATAAAAAGACTCAATGATAATGCAAAAATGAAATGGATAATATAAAGGGATAACAACCCTTGGTGTTAAAAGACAAAATGGATAACCTAGAGGTATGATAACCCTTGCTGCCAATATAATTAATTATAAAACAAGAAGGTCCATTCCAAATATTTATAAATTTATTGAGAGAAGGTTCAATCAGAGCAAATATTTTCAGATTTTCAATAAGAGCAAGTCTTTTCAGAGCAAGTAACATGGGTTTCAAAATAAAAATTTATAGCTAGGTTTTAGATTACAAAAATGGTTTCAACTATTTATAAATTTATTATAAAAGGTTTAACCCGAGCAAGTCATGTCATTTAAGACCCAATAATATGGGTTTCAATTTTTCAAATTATAGTTTATCCTTTCAACAAAATTATAATGCAACCCTCCTCTACTTCACACAAGAAAATCTAAAGCCCACCATTTCAATCATAATTTTTAGATTTAAAAATAGAGCATGCTGATCAAACTTGTATATACTTTTAACTGCAATTATCTATTTCATTGTTGAGTTCAACTTGTAACATGTAAAATGTCCTCCAACCACACATTGAATCCCAAGTCCAGCGTTAAAAACATCAACAAAAACATAATGAAACAAATAGATTTTATGTACAATTGTATAGGTAAGTAGACTAAGATTTTCTATGTTAAAGACCTCCAACAGTTAAGAGCGTTTATTTTCTAGGTTTGAATCAATCCATATGGTAAATGGAAGTCCAATAATTTAAATTACAATAGAAAATTATGATTTGATCCAAACACACAAATATTTTCTCCAAAATACACTTGTTGTTCCTGTCTTGAAACTTGAAGCTATTGTTAACTCATCTTATATTTTGGATAAATATATGAAGAGTGCAACAGAAAAAGCCACAATATAACAGTGGTGTTAATAAACAAATTTGAACTCATATTACGTATTAGAATTTGTTTGTTACTTTCCAAATAATTTCTTTGATCCATGTGCTTTTTACCTAATCTGAACGGTCTGTTATACCTTAATAGAGCATGGCATAATTTTTTTTCACCAAAAGAACAAAATTAAAAAATGAATAAACTAGGAGAAAATGCAACAGTCAAAGGAGAAAATGCATAAACAACACTGAATTTATCTTTATAAATGATAATGTACCAACAATATCTATATGAAGTTTGAGCATTAACAATAACCTGAAGAAATATATGAGACCATGAAACCTATGCTCAATTCCATGAAATTTCCGTGAAGCAGGCTACAATATATAAGACCATTCTTACTATAAACAAGACCATGATTTCCCCTGTAACCAATTTGGATCAGTACCCCTAGTACTATTTATACATATGCACATACACAAAGGTTTTAACGATCAATTAATTTATGAAGATAATAGACTGATCGCAACAACACTCATCCATAAGACAACAACAATAGGGAGTAGACAAGCTACATAATAACATCAATTATCAAAACCCTAACATTAATTCCTTTTGAAACCCAATTCATATCAAAACCCTAACAATAATTCCTATCAAAACCTTGATAATTCCTAACAATAATTTATATTAAAACCTAGTTCATATCAAAACCCTTACAATTCATATCAAAACCTTAACAATTTCTACCAAATCCTTAATAATACCCAGACATCAACAATTACAACAACCATGAACTTTGAAAAAACAACATACCATCCTTCTAAAAAATCTGCCTTCCTCCTCAGAGGCCCTTGAGAGTATGCCAACAAGGCAACGACGGGAGATGATTGCTAGTAATAACCCTGAGGGTATCCTGCAACAACATATTAAACATGGCCTCCACATCGAATCCCATAAACTTCAATTCCAACTTCAATATACTGCTAATTATAGAGATATTTGAGTTTTGAACTCCAATGTGCAACATCCTTAACTATAGGAGAGATTCTAATGTTTCCATGCTTGGAAGCTCTCTAGGTTGTGTGACTTAATGCCATAGAGAATAATAATTTTTTTGACAACAAATGCACATATTTGCATAGAAATGATTTGATAAGGAAAAAAATCGTTAGTTAAAATACATCGAAGCTTATAGAACATGGAGCTTGCCTGAAGTTTGCACAACCATCTCAATTTCATGTATATTTTCTATTATTTTAAATTTAGCATACCCAATGTAACTAATTCAAAAAAAAATTAAGAAATAGCATTTGTGTTAATGCGATAAAACATATTTAAAATATACAATATGATTTAACTGTATTATTCCAAACTTTTGCAATCTTAACTACAAATTAATCCATGTATTCATGAATACCATCACAACACATAAATAGTGCACCTAAACACTACAATATTCCACAACAATATTCATTGGAAGCACAAATTCTGTAGTGAGAGAATCCACGAAAAATAGTAGTTGCATGGTTCAGACAAAAATCTAGATCAGAAAGAATGACACGACTTTTTGATGGTCCACACTAGCCTAACTTATTCATTTATATCTTAATGGCAATGATTCTGATGGTAACTGAAATTGCTTCTAGAACCTTACGTGAATTTGACAAAAACATCCACACCAAAAGAAACCAGTATTAGGTAACCCTAATTAACTCCCCCTATGCACAACAACGATTGGCTCCCATGGAAATCATTTTCCTGGTGCATGTCTACTATTGAAGTGCATAGAAGTTGCAGTTCACACAATAGATCGACTCTGTTTTTTATAATAATTAATGAATGTGCATGTGTTGCATTAAAACACAAACAATTTCCTAAATAGAGAATCTCAATACCAGAAATACTCTTAAGCACCAGATCTAGTCTTTCATATCTTAAGATAAAAAAATGCAGTGACCCAAATGAAACAACCTTAAAAAAATGAAAAAAATTTAGAAATATATGAATAATGACTCTTTGCTTACCATGAATAGGGGGAGAGAGCATGGTGGGGAATCCAGAAGCACAGTTATCAGAGTAAACCTTTCCTATTACATCAAAATCATGGACGACATGGGCATTAGCAACACCCAACAAGCCAGAACGATGATCAAACAACATAATGTTGAAAGCTTGGCCATTGTATAGATACCCACCATGCCTAAAAGATCAAAATAATGGTTTTCGATTCAAAGAAGCTACAATGCAAAACCACTGTGTATAATTCATTGAGTGTGGAAGAGCTAACATAATGGGGAAATCTATGTCTTTTGGACCCAGAAGTAAGTTGATAATCAGGGACAGATTTTCCAAGTGGAAATATTGGGAAGAGTCGTGCCTGTTAGGATTATTAATCCTCCATTGTCCAATTTGGTCATATTTCTAAATCAGGAGTCCATCCAGTCTATTTTTAGTCATTAGCACCATTGGGTCCACTTGGCCTAATTGGGGCACATGTTCTAGTTACTAAAGTGTGGGGAACACTAATTGAGGTCTATTCCCACTGATTCCACTTGCATGAATTAGTTTAGGAGCCTCCTAGATCAATCCCTACAATTTAGGAGCCACTGGGAGTGTTGATACCAACCCAGGTCAGTTGAGTTGAGTTGGTGACTAGTCAAGCTCAGTAAGGAGTCAGTTACATTTAGTTCTAGTCCTCTACATTCAGTTAGTTCTAGGATTGCATGGCTGCATGCAGGAGAGGTGAATTCCTCACCTACCATAGTTAGTTAGACTTAGTTAACACTGAATTAAACACTTGAGTTGTGATTTAGAACTCTGATGAACTCCGATAATGATTTAGACAAGGTCAGTTAACCATTCAGTCCTTCGATAATGATTTAGACAAGGTCAGTTAACCATTCAGTCAAGTAGAGTCTAATCAATTCGAATTTCCTCACATGGATTTGAATTGCTTGTGTATATTTATCCATTGTACTTCATTGTAATTATTATCCAATTACTTTTCATTAATGAAAGCATTCACAGCTGCAAACCTTTTTCACTGTTTCATTCTTCAATTCCTGAGTAAAATTGTGTGATCTATTTTGTGAGTTGTGTGTTGATCCATAGATAGATATGATCAATTTTAATATGGTATTAGAGCTTCAGTAGGACAAGGCACTTCTCCTACTATAGATCCATACTTGGATAATTTTTTTAGCAAAATTGCTCCTTCCAGTACTGCACCAGAAGCAGAGAATTTACCACTTAATATCCCAAGTTAAGGAATTGTTGATCAAGCTTGCTTGATCAACTATGCTGGGTGTGAAGCAAATTCCAAAAGTGTAGACTGTCGACCTTATTTTGTCTATTTTATTGTGTGATTTACAGGTTTATCATTCATCTTCACTGCATTCGCTACAAGCAGCCCAATCTCCTTCATATAATTCACTAGAGCAGCTCAGTCTTCTCTACTGCATTCTAGATGTCCCCTCTAATGAAGCTCCTCACTCCTTTCAACTATCACCAGTGGAAGGAGGACATGGATATGAAGCTACGATCCAAAAGACTCTTCAGACTCACAATGGAAGTAGAAAAAGAGCCAATTCATTATGTTGACAAAGAAAAGTATTGGAACAGGATTGATGAATCCTACGGATGCTTGTGCCTCTCAATCGCTCGAGATCTTCTCTTCCATATCAATGGATTGAAGACTCCCAAGGAGGTTTGGGATAATATTTCCTCCTTATTTGACAAGTAGGATGATCTGAGGGTCTATCAGCTGGAGAATGAGCTGATCTCTCTCCATCCAGCTAATTTCGAAACACTCAATGAATTCTTCACAAAATTCAAGAATCTAGTGTTCCAATTGAAGCTGTTCAATGTAGAGAAGGAGGATGATGAACTCATCCTTGCCATTCTCTCCAAGCTTGGTGAAGACTATTCAGTCTTTGTATCAACATTTCATTCTGTGAGGCTCTCTACTCCAAACTAGAAGATGCTTGCTCTTGACTCTTCCATTGAATCTCTTACTTAGGAGCATGACAAATTGATCCAAATGGGGATCATTCGATCTTCTAGAGATCAAGCACTTGTTACAGGAGGGCCTAAGGTAGCAAATGACAAAGGGAAGCAAAAGGATGAGTCTCCTATAGAGAAAGAGCAGTCAAAAGAGCCTTCAGGTTCGAAGAGAAGCAAGAATAATTGCAAAGGAAAGACACTATCTTCTTACTGTGGAAGGGGCTTTCATCGAGAAAGCACCTGTATGAGAAGAACAATAGATGAGATGGCTCTTATTCTGAAGAAGCATAACATTATTGTACCTGCTAGTGCAAGGAAGGATGACCAGAAGGAAGAAACTGAAGAATATGAAGAGACATGCCATGCATTGAAGGCTAGCTGCTCCACAACACATGCCTTCCTTAATTCTGGAGCTTCCAATCATATGGTTCCATCTAGAGAATGCTTCTCTTCCATGCAGTCTTTTGATGGTCCTAGTATTCAGATGGGAAATAGTAGTAAAGTTCAAGCCAAAGGGAAGGGCTCTACAAGCTTGAACATTGAAAGTTCAAAGATGTGCTCTATGTTCCCTCCCTAGCTGCAAACCTGTTATCTGTATACCAGATGACTCATACTGGCTCTCCAATGCAAGTAATATTTGGTCCTAACTCAGTGGAGATCACAGATATCTCTACTGGAAACATCATAGCGAAGGGTGTTGTAAATCAGCCTCTAAGGAATATGAGTTCTCACACTTCATGCCATTTTCAGAACCAGTGCACTCTTAGCAGCCACTTACCAGGGAAGGTAAAAACATTTCATCTACATCTTTTGCAGTTTCCACTAGTATTACAGATCCAGCTGTATTAGTTTATGAGATTGAGATTCAGGTTGATTCAGATCCAGATCCAGTCCCTCCTTCCAAACTGGAAGCTAGGAAGATGACTGGAAATCAATCTGACACTTAGAAGGGAAAGACCCTTACGTTATGCCATGCAATATTACCTCCTTCAAAGAGATGCAATAGACTCCCTGTAAGATGCTACATGGCAAGGGCTCAATATCACTACATTCATAATAATAGAGCTGATCATACACCTCTTCATCCAGCAAGAGACAAAGGTTACATTCCTCCTTCCTTCCATCATCATTTTGGGAGAAGATGGAGAATTCTACATGCCAGACCCCAGGATACCTGTGTACAAAACATCATGCATGATGCTATGCTACATCATAGAGATTGCAGCAACACATTTTCAAGTTTTTCAAACTTGAATCCTGATTCTATCTGCTTAGTTAGAGGGGGGGGGGATTTTTTCCCGTGTGGTTTTTTCCCCAACTCCTTATATTGAGCAGTTACTTTACTTTACTTGATGTAATGGGTGGCCTATGGTCTTATTTAGCAGGGCCCACAGATTTTCCAAGTTAGCATTCAGGGGGGGTGTTAAGATTATTAATCCTCCCTTGTCCAATTTGGTCATATGTCTAAATCAGGAGTCATGTCTAAATAGGGAGTCCATCTAGTCTATTTTTAGTCACTAACACCATTGGGTCCACTTGGCCTAATTGGGGCACATGTTTCAGTTACTAAAGTGTGGGGAACACTAATTGAGGCCTATTGCCACTGATTACACTCGCATGTGTCAGTTTAGGAGCTTCCTAGATCAATCCCTACATTTTAGGAGCCACTGGGAGTGCCGATACCAACCCAAGTCAGTTGAGTTGAGTTGGTGACTAGTCAAGCTTAGTCAGGAGTTAGTTACATTCAGTTCTAGTCCTCTACATTTAGTTAGAGCTAGGTTTGGAGAGGCGCATTCCTCACCTACCACAGTCAGTTAGACTTAGTTAACACTGAATTAGACACTTGAGTTGTGATTTAGAACTCCGATGAACTCTGATAATGATTTAGACAAGGTCAGTTCACCATTCAGTCAAGTAGAGTCTAATTAATTCAAATTTTCTCACATGGATTCGAATTTCTTGTGACTGTTTAGCCATTGTACTTCATTGTAATTATTATCCAATTACTTTTGATTAATGAAAGCATTCACAGCTGCAAGCCTTTTGCACTGTTTCATTCTTCAATTCCTGAGTAAAATTGTGTGATCTATTTTGTGAGTTGTGTGTTGATCCATAAATCTATGTGCTCAATTTTTATAGTGCCTTAGGTGGTGAAACTCCACGCAAGAACATAATGGTCTTCCACAAAGACCTATTGCCGATGAAAAACCTACAACATTTTCTCCTCTAGAACATTGTGTAGATCGATGTGCATAGATATCAACAACCTCTACTGTTTTGCAAGTCGACCATTGTAATGGTGGCATTGAGGCGACTTTGAAGATGGTAGTAATCGATCCAGCCTTGTATGTTCAGGAAATATCAGCCTTGATTGAGACAAGATTGTTGATATCCACGCCCACATGGTTGTCGTCAGGGTCTTCGATTTATACATTAATGGTGGTATCTAACTCCATTGTGAACGAGTGATTATATGGCTTCTCGTTGCTGGTGAGGTTAAGAAAACCTGTATACTAGGATGGTTGAATGCCCATGAAGATGCATGGGGCATCATGAAGAACACAATTTTGTTTCCTCTTGCGTTAGACAGAGGAGGAACAATGGAGAAAATAAAGGTAGTGTTGAAGGAGGAAACTGTCCCGTTGCTTTTCATCAACATAGGAATTGAATACAATGCACATGCGAACAAGAAATCGTGAGACTGATTTTCATGAGAATGATTTGTGAGGGTGAGCATGAATTTGACGACGATGATCGAAGCATTAGCCTCCAAGATCAAGCTGATTCCATTGAATCCATCGAAGATGAATGTGGCATGTCGATGATCCTCCATGACATGTGTAGGAATATGTGGTATGGGGAGGGAGGCAAGGGATATTAGAATCAAGTTGTGCCATAAAATTGGCATCACGAATTGATTATTTCCCTTGCGCTAAATTTAGACGGATGATAAATACATGGATATTCTCATTTCTTCCTCTAGAGGTCACTAACCATTTCAGAAGCACAATTTTCAACATTAATAGCTATTTTTTTTTTTGCGTCGAAGGTGATTGACCATAATGTCTCTAAGTGAACCTGAGTGTAAACCACACAACTCATTCAATTTTAGTTTGGTCGGCCGTTAACCAGATTGGTCGGCATCACGCTTAGCGTGTGAGATTGGAAATTGGCGCGTGAGATTGGAAAAGATCCACATACTTTTTCTTTTTCTATTCCCCAGGCCCCAAAATCCAGCTCCGTTGGGTCTTGTCGAGCTTCCCTGAAAGAATGGTTCTGTCGAATATCTGTCGATGTCGAAGTCTTGCAGATTCATGCTCTGTCATCGTCCAAATCGCTTTGAATTTGGCAGAAAGGCTCTTTGCCTGAAGAAACGAAAATAATTTTTCAATACATGCCAGTGTGACTGCTTACGCTAGCTCACCGTCGAATCTTGGGAGACAAAATCCCAAGTAGATGTCACCTGCATAAGACGAATAATCAACCAAATTAAATCAATATTTAAATAATTCAAAAAATATAAATTAATCCAAATTATAGTAAAACTATTTAAAAAATAAAAAATTAAAATATACTTTTGAATTAATCCACCTACTTGAATCATATATATCCCTTCGAAGACATAAAAAATAATACTATCACACAATAATTCATGACATAATGAACACAAAATTTAACCAAAAAAAAAAATATTTGAATAGTGATGCTTAGTATTTATTATTGACAATTTGCAAGATTACAATGCAAGCATGTGACTCGCTCTTAAAGATATTTGATGTAGGAATGTCTAGTATGTAACGAGAAAGTAGAAATGAACCTATTTGAATAGGTTTACTATATAAGTAGAAAGTGTGTGAAAGCCCCAAGGGTTAGCTCAATTGGTAAGACGTGCGCA
This sequence comes from Pseudotsuga menziesii, assembly GCA_001517045.1. Lineage (NCBI taxonomy): Eukaryota > Viridiplantae > Streptophyta > Pinopsida > Pinales > Pinaceae > Pseudotsuga > Pseudotsuga menziesii. The sequence continues at coordinate 15,089 of LPNX010755895.1, read as the reverse complement.
CACTCTCTCGGTTCGGGGAGAGGTCATGGGTTCGAGCCTTGAGTCCTTTGGGGTTAGGCATTCTGCGAGGATGGCCGACAGTTTACCACCTCTACCATCCAGTAATGTGTGGAAGTATTGCTGGGTTTTCCGTGCATATTTCCATATGAAAAAGAAGAAGAAGTAGAAAGTGTGTAAAGGTAAAAATATAGATAACATTAATAAAGAATACATGAAAGATGATGCCAATAAAGATCACAATGGTGCCAAAGGAATAACATGTAAAACTACGTGACAATGAAAAATGGATATAGTAAGAGAAAAATAATATTATAAATTCTAAAAAAGTATATATATAAAAAAAATAGAATGTCAAGTATAAATATAAAAAAACCAAAAAAACAAACTGAAGTTATCTTAACAAAATCGGGTTACCCATCATATTGATTATATTTCGCTGCTACGATTAGACAACAAAACATGAATATACTATTACCCCCATGATATAATTTGTCTGTTTGTTAAGATACATAATTTATATTTTAAAGTTGCGATTAAACAAGAATACAAAAGTTCGAACATAAAAAAAAATGTAATGATAAAAAGAACATAAAAAGAACATAAAAAGAACATTGGTTTTTCCATGGGAACGGACACTATAATACGCAAACCTATATCTATAGCAATCTAGTGTAAAAATAAACTAGTTAAACGTATGGGGCCTACTTCATCAATGTTGTGTATGTTTCAAACTTTTGATGATGTGTGTGAGATAATATCACCGAACTTTTGATTATTTTAAAGTGTTTGCATCTATTTTGTCATGGTTGGTGGCTTTACAATATTGATATTACAGCCTTTAGAATCCCATATGATTTTGGTCCATATAGTTTGGTTGGAGTTGAAAACTGTGAGTGGTACATGTTTCCAACATAAGCATGCGAACAATGNCTTTAGAATCCCATATGATTTTGGTCCATATAGTTTGGTTGGAGTTGAAAACTGTGAGTGGTACATGTTTTCCAACATAAGCATGTGAACAATGTGATTATTTTCTAGGCTTATCTATATCTCTATATATTTGTTTTAAATTTTTTAAATAGTAAGTTTGATTTAATTATGGTTTATATATAATTAATTATTTTAAATTATTTAAATAATAAGTTTGATTTATTTATGATCTATACATAAGTTTATTATTATTAAATAATTAAGAATAAACTTTGCAGGGTTATTATATTTATTTGAAATTGTTTTTAAGGAATTTACTTTCAAAGAAGTTAAAGAACATTTAAGTCAGAAAGTGTCAATGCCATCTCTTACAATTCCTCTTGCTTTGGGTTATTGTTGCTAGCCTTTTGAGGGGAATTACTAGTGTTTTGTAGTTTAAAATCTTTAAGTAGATCTCCCAAAACACTTCAAATATGCAAAATATACTCATTTAAATATGAAATAATGTAGATTTATGCTCCCAAACACATGTATAGACTTGTTAAGCAGTTTCTCTTTTATTTCGAAGTTGTAAATAAAAAGTCTAAAAGTATTAGGTTGACAATCCAATGGACTCATGGGGATGTAGAGTCAATATAGAAGTACTTTGCCCTCACAATACTTAGAGACAAAGGCATGCCAATACTATGGAAGCAACCCCAACACTCAATCATGCATTCACTCAAAGACCTAACATGAAATGATTCAGAAAGTGAATAATGGAAGCGAGAGGATTAAACAATTATGTGACATCCCCATACTGTGGATTAGACAATTAGACAAGTATAGTGTAAAACCCCAGCAACAATAATAGTTTCTCATTTTCCACAGTATACTCTCTCTCTCTCTCTCTCTCTCTCTCTCTCTCTCTCTCTCTCTCTCTCCAGCGCAATGCTTGAGTGTAAGGTGTGTCTAAATGAGAGAGGCGCTTCACCTATTTATATTCATCACATGAGTGACTCAACTACCTAACTAGGTCGGTCAGGTTCTCTAATTAGGGCCGACCTGCCTAGGAAGACTCAAAATACATTTTATATATTACTTTTGTGGGTACTATTGCCCTGAATTACGACAAAGGCTTTACCTTAAATGACTTTTACATGACAAATTACATCAAGGACACTTCCAAATGGAGGAATAACATCTCCGAAGGAGAATACAACAAAAGTACAATAGAATATCTTCCAAAGTTACAATACTTTAATATTATAAAATCTTGGTTCCAGAGGGAACAACATAACCGAGTCTAAACATACTTTTATTTTTCCCTCAATTTAAAGAAGTCGCGTCGATCAATATTATTAGAGAGGAAACATTTGATAAGGACACCTTATGGGCTTACTTCGACGGAGCTTCTCAACAAGATGGATCCCTTTGTGGAGGTGGGGTTGTTATTAATAAATAAAAAAACCATTGCTTCAAAATCTCCATGGGTTTTGGAAGTAGATATAACAACTATGATGAAGTCCACTCTTAAGACATTAATGCTAATTGCACTAGAAAATGATTGTCAAGTTTGCGAATCTTCTGTGATTCTATGCTGGTTATTAATTGGTTCAATAAAATACACAGATGCACAGATCTTCATTTGGGCCCTAGTTTGGGAGAGATACAGGAAATTGCAGAGAATTTTAGCTACCTCTCCTGCAAACATGTATACAGGGAGGGTAGGAAAGAAGTGAAGTCATTATCTAAAGAAGGCCTTTGGCTCGGTAAGGGAGAGATTTAAGTAATAGAGTCTAAACATGTACTTCTTTTTTGCTAGTTAAAAAAATCTATCCCAATCCTTCCAGTTGACTGTCGTATTTCAAGCAGTTCTTTTGGAATGGATTTTGTTCAAGAAGCAAGATAATTAGCTAAAGGATATATATATCAACTATTATATTCTACATACTTTATCATATGGCGTCAGTCACAATTTTTTGAAAATACTTTTTGTCTATTAGCCATTGGATGGCAATCTTTTATTCCTGAAAATATATGCTATGCATATACCTATAAATGTAATTTAATACTCATTGATATATATCAACTCTTTTATTCCATAGAGTTTATCAGATCACGACAACCCAATGTTTTTTAGAATACTTTTTGTCTATTAACCACTGAATGGAAGACTGTTATTCTGGAAAATATATCCTATGCATATACATGTAAATGTAATTTTATACTCAATGATATATATCAACTCTTATATTCCACAAAATTTACCATATAATGACAACCACAATTTTTTCAGAATACTTTTTGCTTTCCAACTGGTATATTATGTGCTCTAATTAAAGTTCCAAACGATTTTAGATGTAAATTTATGTAATATTGTATGTTTCATTGTTGTAATTTTGTTTTTCCCCATCTCTGTTTCATTGTTGTAATTTAACTACCTCTCTTTCAAACATGTGTATAAAGAGCACTGGAAAGAAGCAAACTCATTATCTAAAGAAGGTCTTCAACTGGGTAAATGAGAGGTTCAAGTAATCGAGTCTAGACAAGTACTTCTTTTTTGTTGGTTAATAAAAGCAAGCCCAATCCTTCTAGTTGAGTGTGGTATTTCGAGCAGTTCTTTTGGAAAGGATTTTGTTTGAGAAGCAATTTAAGCAGCGAAAGTATATATATAATCTCTTATATTCCACATACTTTATCAGATGATGACTGCCATAGTTTTTTGAGAATACTTTTTGTCTATAAGCCACTGGATGGAAGACTTTTATTCTGGAAATTATATGCTATGCATATACTTGTATATGTAATTTTATACTCATTGATATATATCAGCTCTTATATTCCACAGACTTTATCAGATGATGACAACCACATTTTATTGAGAATAATTCTTTCTTTCCAAATGGTATATTATGTACTCCAATTAAAGTTCCAAACAAGTTTCAAATGTAAATTTATGTAATATTGTATGTTTATTGTTGTAATTTTGTTTGTCCTCGGATCTATTTTACTATTGCTATGATTCATTCTATTTTCAATTTACTAGAGTTGTTTTCAAATTGTTCACAAATCTAAATAAGGATAATAAACTTTGAGATTTCATATAATTAACTAAAATTGCTAAAAGATGAAAGTTACAGAAACTCTTTATATGCATCTTTGAATTTATATATGTTTGAAACAATGTTGTCCATAGAAAAATTGAACAATGCATCTTCTAAATTCATGGATTATTCCCACATCTAGTTTATAGATCAACTCCACCTTTAAACATTAGTAGTATTGTAAACAACTTGTTGTTTGCAATAGTAAACAACTAGTTTATTCCACTTCAACCTTAGTTGTATAGTAAACATTAAGAGACTCAGATATAGATGGATTTGAGCTATTAGCCACTGGATGGTAGAGTTTTATTTCAGAAAATATATGTTATGCATATACCTGCAAATGTAGTTTTATACTCATTAATAAAATTATCATTTTTTTGAGGAAAAAAACATAATGAAAAAATTATATCCAACATAAAAATGCAAACAATATAATGAAATAATGAAGTTAACAAAGTTTCTTATTTAAATCATTGTGAGATACATGCATTAATATTTAATTAACTTTTGTGTCTTCATGAACATATGTTGATACAAAATGGAGTAATCGAATCCGGTTGTCTGTTAGTCGAATTCGACTATCATTGTAATAATGAAATATGAGTAATAATAATATATTAGATGATGGGTAAAATGTACAATGGAGGCTCGCCTTTATAGGCTTTGAGCATGAAGGGTCACACCCTCTCATAATTAACTAATCTATTTAATAATTTATTTTATATTCGTTCCATTACCACTCTATTTAAGGAAGCTTTGTCCTCAAAGCTTAAGTTTTTTCCTAGCGTCGTTCTTCATTCTGACTTAGTGTCGGTATTAGAATTAGATGAGGTATCTTGTGCAGAGACTTGCACTTCCTTTCCATTGATAATTTTGCACTATATTGTCTCATTGTTCCTACATTTATGACCATGGGTCCAATCATCACCGCATCGACGGCATATGTTTTTCTTCTTTTTATTTTTATTTTCAGAGTAACCGTTAGATGACTTTGATCTATTTTCCATTTCGTAGGCANGGTCCAATCATCACCGCATCGACGGCATATGTTTTTCTTCTTTTTATTTTTATTTTCAGAGTAACCGTTAGATGACTTTGATCTATTTTCCATTTCGTAGGCGTATGATTGAGGTTTGTGGCATTGATGGCAAGGAGACCAAGTATTTGCACAGTACCTACATTGTGTCTCTTTTTCTTGTCGATAATGGCTAGATCGTCTTTTGTTTTTATTCCTTCCAATTTGCGTTCTGCGGCTTTTTCTTTACGTCTTGCTACTTCTACGTTAGGTATGTCATGTAACTTTAACTCTTTTTGGAGGTGTGGTTTAAGACCTCCTAAATAGGTTTCAAGTCTTTACTTGTCAAACAACCCAAATACTCGTGTTGATAAGGATTCCCATTGATGAGTGAATTCCTCAACGTTTCCGACTTGCTGTAGTCTGGTAAGTTTACTGAAAAATTCATCTTCTTTGATTCCTTGAAACCTATTAAAAAAATCATTTTTGAACAAGTTCCAGGTGCAGGTAAAATTATCTTTCTTCCACCATAAGTACCAATTATAGGCGTACCCTTCCATATGCATTGACGCATATTTCACCTTCTCCTCGTCAGATTGAATGTGGTAAATGTCGAAGTATTCTTTTGCTTTGTTTATCCAAGCAACGCATTGGTCTTCACTCCCATTGTATTTCGACAACTCTATTTTTTCCTTAGGTGGGTGC
>LPNX010755887.1:24658-47583 GCA_001517045.1 Pseudotsuga menziesii | reverse complement strand
TGATGATGACATCATCATCACGTTTTTTCAGGTATTTCTTGTTTTTGGGGTAGCGGGGTCTGTCAAAAGTATGCAGTGTGGGTACTCGTTGGATGCGGAACCAAATTTTGCATCCAACGAGCTCTCCCAATCGAAATTTGAGTAAAAACACAATGAGATATGTCGAAAATACGAACAAAAAAAGTAGTTTTTTTTTAAGACACAAATATGTCAATTCAACCATTATGGTTGACTTATTTTATTGAAATTCTATTGGTTCTTGAATTCCAACTCACAAAAACATATTTTGGCAGGTTTTCTTATAAGGCCCATTTTAGACCCCAAATTTCCTCTAATGTATGATTTTATGGAAGAATGAAAATATTTGTAGTTGACATAAAGAAATATAGTTTTAATTTCATACTTGATGATATTGGTTTTATTAATTTTAAAAATCCAAAATACACCAAAAACATAGAGATTGCTACATTAATTTTTTATACATCCAACAATAGTGTAGCTATTTTCATTTTAAGAACTGTTAGATAATATTAGGGACATTTAGGTCTTTATTAAAAATATCACATAAAAAACAAGAAGATTGCTACATTAATTTTTTATACATCCAACAATAGTGTATCTATTTTAATTTTAAGAACTATTAGATAATATGAGGGACATCTAGGTAATAGAAACTTAGTTTTTATAGTAGTTATCTCTTTGACATCGAGGCATTAACATGCAGAGTTTGAATATGTAATGAGTTGATATATTAGATAATATTAAGGACATATAGGTCTTTATTAAAAACTTAGTTTTTATAGTGGCTAGGTGTTTGAAGATGAGGAATTAACATGTAGAATTTGAACATGATATGAGTTCATTTGTGTAATCTTGTGGATATCATCTCAAATGAAAATAGATAATAAATTAACTATAATCATTTAAAGAACTATTAGATAATATTAGGTATATCTAGGTTGTTATTGATATCTTAGTTTTTATAGTAGCTAGGTTTTTGAAGTTGATTAAAATTAACATGTAGAAATTGATATGGAATTAGTTAATAAATTAGCTATAATCATTTAAATAACTATTAGATAATATTAGGAATATCTAGGTCCTTATTGAAATCTTAGTTTTTATAGTAGTTAGGTTTTTGAAGTTGATTAATTAACATGTAGAAATTGATAATTCTATAAATTTGTAGATGTCATATTCAATGGATAGAGAGCATCCTTGAGACAGAAGCGTAGGCGGTCATTACATTTTTTGGGAGTTGGTGTTCGAAATGAAAATCAAATATTATCGTGGTCACCTCTGGATTCATGCTTATTGTATAGTTCACATTCAATTGATCATCGATGTGGTGATAGTGGTAGAGATGATTTCTCCTTATCATCTATGGTTGCAGTGTCATTGATATAAAGAAGAGTCATTTATCTTTATTTGTAGAAATGGGTCTTGAAGTATTATGAGTTATAGATATGATTAATCAAATCTATGACTCCTCTTACTCCTCGACCCATATTTACAGATATACACATAAAATTTAGAGGAAGCAAAAGTAGTAATGTTTTTACATGTTTCTTCTTCAAGGTATGTAATATTATTCAAATTGTTTTATGATATATCAGTTTAATTAGTTTAAATATATTTTGACATGTGTAAATTTCTTGTATATACGTTGAAGCTTGGATCTCTTCAATCTTTCGAGGCAAAAGGAAGACTCCATTGGAGGATAGTGGTGGAATTGTAAGTTTAATATTTTATTTTATTTATTTTGGTTTAAAATAGTTTAAATAGTTTGTAAGATTTATAAACTATTTTTATACATGTTGTAGCTTGGGTCTCCTCCACCTTTTAGAGGCGAAGAGAAGACTCCATTGAATGATAGAGAATTTGAGGTTATTTTGTTAGTAATTGTATTGATATTTTATATACTAGTTTAATGTTTTAATGTTTTGATTTTAATTTAAAATTGTTTAAATGGTTTATGATATTCATAATTTGTTTTTATACATGTTTCAGATTGCTATGAGTCAAAGGGAAGACCCTAGATGGAGGATAGTGATGGACTTCTTCGATTCAGACATCGAATAGATTAATTTTAGGATTATACACATGTTCATGAATGTTTTTTTGATTATATACACATGTAGACCTTAAAACAAAATAGGAAAAATAAGTATAATTTTTTTTTTTTTTTTTTAATTTCTTTAGGGGAGACTTATTCAAATCTGATTTAGGGTTTATGAGTGATAAAGTTCAATTAGTTTAAAATCATTCACGGAAAATTCATACCTAAGCACTTGCATATCATAAATATAGACAGAGTTATAACTTTCTATCTTATCTGAGGAAATCCATATTTACTACATTAAGAACTCAATGCATAAAACATGTAAGATAAATCATGCCAAGTACATAATGCATGAACATGTAAGACAAATGGCATCAAAGTTCACATAAGATATCCAAATAAAAATGCATCACATCAAAACACATAAGACACAATCCCAATGTACGTGGTTCACCCCAACCTTGGGGTTACATCCACCAAACCTTTGCCTCATATAATATTTCCAAATTTTCTTACAAACAGCGACAACTCTGTTGCCATACAATTCACAGTAACTATGCTTCCTTGGAATGATTCTATTTAACCTTCAGGGACTCCCCTTTCCCGAGGAATCACTTTAACCTATCCCTTGGTTCTAATGAACATTCACCTACACAATCTAGGATTTAAAAATAATAATTCAAGGGACATTGTTGATCCTAACTCATACCCAATTCAATCCTGTGAGGAATATCATCTACTGACATAAAAAGGATAACCGTATCAATGCCATCAATTTCAAAGAATAATTCATATTTAAACAAATAACATTAATCATTTGCCATACTTGCAATACGCTTCACAATAAGAACATCTCACCGTTTTGAGTTTTTTTTTTTTAAAGGTTTATACCTATCTCTGCTAGTCGGCATTTATCAGGTTCCATGCATAGACAGAAGTAGGGGAAAGGTCATGAATCTATTTCAAAAATCAAAGGCCGAAAGAAGCCTAAACAAAACCAAACATATCTCGATGGACTGTCTTTATCAAGACAATATCACATATCTAACCGGCAAACTCTATCCAGACAAGTTGCATGTTTTACTGGCCAAATTTATCAAAATACAACGATTAATTTAATGTGCATAATTTCTACAGGCAAAACGCAGTGACATCTATGCCATATAGGAAAAATCGTATTGATCTCTATCGATACAGGAAAATTGCAGTCATCTTCTAAATGTCAGAAACGCAGTGACCTTGCAGGATCCTAAGCAACTTCCATACATTAACGTAGAAGGAACGTGCCAAAACAAAAACCAAAAGACATGTAAAAAGGGGCAAAACAGAGAACCGTTCCTGGTGCTCCCATTGAGCTCAAGCTTTTCCAGGAGATCATGAAACTGTACAAGACGATCCTACCAATCTCCGAACAAGGGGAACTGAAAACCCTAAGCCGAGCCTTTCTGAAATGCTGGCACCATTTTCCTTATCAAAATTCTCAAAATCCTACTTCACTACCTCGAATAGTCTATCGACTCAGAATTCAATGCCATTCCGCCCTCTTCTCCTTAAGAGAGCCTGATAGATGATTAAATAAGGATCGACCCCAGATTCCCCTTGGTGTGCATGAATTTGGATTAAATATGCCATCCCTCATGGTCAGGAATATCTCCCCTTAAATTTTGTTGTCCATTAAAGACCAACAATCAGTTATCGTTCTTTACTTATGGTGCGCAGAGCTCCCTTCAATTAAGGAATTGAATTTGCGATTTTCCCCAAAACTGGGTTCTTTCCTCTCCCAATAGTCAATTCACTACAGGTAATTATAGATCGAGGGAATTGTTGGTAGTTGCATGTGTTCTCCTCCTCTATCAGCGCCTAAGCATGCCCTAAATTGCCTCCACCATCAGAGCTGGGCTTGTTCAGGCAATTAAAAACTGTTGGTTCAACGTCTCTTAACACCTTTCATGGGAAGTAATTAAAAGGCCTTCATAATTATAATAACTGTTTCCACCATTATTTTCTTTTTTTATAATCAAGGAAACTTAAAGATGAGAACATGATATGTCAATTGATGACTAAAATATCATGTAATGGCTCCTAAACTCATGGCTAATATAGAGGATAGAATCGTATTCCATTTAATATGGGTATTCGTTCTTATAATGGTGATCCATATGTAATAATGTACATATATATGTAAGCAATTGCCTTGCTTATATAATATATATATTCCTTTACTATATGGTGTTCTAGTTCCATACTTACTATTATATAGTGTTTCCCTAAGCGTAAAACTATCACATGTTATAATTAATTTCATATATATATATATATATATTCTCTTCTATATATCATACCTTTGTTTATCCTATCCATATATATGTCTCTAAATCTTTGGATTGTTTTCTCCTTGGTTCTTTCTTTAATCCCCCCAACCCTCTCGTCAAGGTTACTAGGATTGAGTATTCTGCTAGGGCGTCCCAAGTTGGGATAAGTTTTTATCCATGGTGGGGTTTAGTTAGTCCTTTTGTTAGGTTGTGTCATTGCATTATCATCTTCTAAGTATTTTCACTTAGGTAGTTAAATTTTATAAGCCACAAGGTGTTGTCTTGGTGGGGCCTTGGCCTTGAGCTCCTCACCAAGACGAGTACATTAATATGCAAAATTGCAAAAATATTCGAGGGCATATGAGAGGGATATTACATTTTAGAGGCGAAGAGAAGACTCCATTGAATGATAGAGAATTTGAGGTTATTTTGTTAGTAATTATATTGATCTTTTATATACTAGTTTAATGTTTTAATGTTTTGATTTTAATTTAAAATTGTTTAAATGATTTAAGATATTCATAATTTGTTTTTATACATGTTTGAGATTGCTATGAGTCAAAGGGAAGACCCTAGGTGGAGGATAGTGATGGACTTCTTCGATTCAGACATCAAATATCTTAATTTTAGAATTATACACATGTTCATGAATGTTTTTTTGATTATATACACATGTACATTGAACTTAGATGTTCATGACTATTTTTTTGATTATATGCATGTACATTGAACTCTAATGTTCATGAATGTTTTTTTGGATTATATACATACATATATGGATTTTAGATATTGTTTTTTGGATTATATAGATATATATTTAATGGTTAGGAATGTTAAGAAAGAATATGGGGAATTTTAACCTTAAGAATGAAATCAATCCAATTTGTTACATTGATTTTAGATATTTTTTTTGGATTATATACATGTATATGTAAAGATTAGGAATGTTAGGAATGTTAAGAACGAATATGGGGAATCTTAACCTTAAGAGTTTTAAGTGAATTAAACTGACTATATAGACATGAAAATTTTTAGGAGTGGATGTGGGAATGGGGATGAGGAATGTTTAGAATGAATGTTAGGAAGTTTAGATAGGTGCAAATATATGAATGTTTGTATTAGTAAATTTATGTATGTTTGTATATGTAACATATTTTTAATGTTGAAAAGTTTAGAAATTTAGGAATGTTAGGAATGTTAGATACAATCTAATATTAGGAATCAATGTGGGGAATGTTAGGAAGTGTTAGTAATGTTAAGGAAGTTTTAATAGGCGTAAATATATGAATGTATGAGTGAATGTTAGGAATGGTTAGGAAATGTTAGTAATGTTAGGAAGTTTTGATAGGCGTAAATATATGAATGTATGAGTGAATGTTAGGAATGGTTAGGAATGTTAAGAAGTTTTGATAGGAATATTTTTTATTGATAAGGTAAAATTAGTAATTTGATTTTGAATTTTAATAAATTATATCTGAATCCATCAATTTTTTAAGGTAACATTAAAACAACTTGATTTTGAATTCTAATAATTTTTATTACTAAGGTAACATTAGCAACTTGATTTTGAATTTTAATAAATGACTGATATGATAGAAAATCTTAACATAGAACACGAATTAGAACAAGGAATGATATATTTAAAAACATCACAATGGAATTCTGTCCTCAATTGTTTGTTCATGGTCATATTTGGCCAGTTTCCATTTTTTAATTTTTAAGGTTTTTTTTATACAACTCGTTCTAATTTTATTCGAGATGCACATACTAAATGACTATACTGACAACATATAACATCAAGTTCATAATCTTGAAAGTAGACATAATTTTCAGTAATACGGGTTTGCTGGAAAAAATAGCCTTTTAAAATGATGGATCCTCTTTCGTATGTAAATTCGTTGTCATTGTAGTCTTCCAATAACTTCATTTTTCCTTTGGTGCATCACATCAAATAATATTTTATGTCTTCGTTGTTGTCTAAAGGTGCAATCATAGCGAAAATATCTCCTGTGCAAATTACAATTGGCGTTGGAGTTAAGTGAATTAAATTGACTATATAAACATAAGGTGATGGACAATATTAAACAATCAACAACATCATTACCCTCTCTAACAAGATCTGAAATTCTATTGCCATTAGACGATATTTTTATTTCTTTTGATTCTAATTCTTCTATGTTTGCTAGTGGCATTTTTCCTTTTGGATTAATCTCTGTGTGTTTCCAGTTTTTTACGTAGTTGTTCGTTATGTTTTCACAAACTTTTGTAGTTTCAACATTTTCAGTGCAAATATGACAAAAACATGTTTGCTTTCTACTGTCAAATGCAAACACGTTTTGGAAGGATTTTGTTTGAATAGAGTGAAGTTTTCTAGTTCCATGTATGGTGCTAGCCTCATATGGTATTGATCTATCTATATCTTGGACCCCAACAAGACATAAAAACCTACACAATAAATGATAAATCACAAAGGACAACTTTTAATGTTAGTGTACAAATACTTCAATGTTTGTACATACATTTTTTAAAATTGACAATTAATATAAATTAAAAAAAATAATGTATATACCTGCGCACATCTTTTGGTTGTTGACTAAAATCATGTCTTAGATTTGATTTACACCATTGGACAACCTCTAAAGCTCAATGAAATCATTTAGAAGAATGTTTCAATTTCCATCTTCGAAGTGCATGCATGCTCCTGCACCATCATGTTCACCTTTTCCATGTCAAGCTTCAAAGAAATTCCAGCAATGTTTAATGTTCATTTCTTTATGAATTCGACATAACCAAAAAAATGATCATGAAGATTTAAATTGTCCCTCACATCCATCCGACCATATCCAATGTTCATTGAATTCAACTTTACGACTTTTTAGTGAATCATAGAAATGTTTTTCAATACAATGCTGAACAAAATGTGTATCGTGTGTACGATCATCACTGATATAAAAGTAATATTATTTAATCACATATCGATTGTCGCACGTGATTTCAATGCCATCAACATATTGTTGAGAATGTCTATATAGAACATGGGCAAATATTGAAACTTCGTGAGAATGATAGTTTCATTTTGAATCTCTTTTTGTGCAGCAAATGTGTAGTTTTCTGCAAAATCAACTATAGACAAAATTGTTCCAGTTGGAAAAATTTCACGTGAATGTTTGAATTGAAGGTCTTGCCATCATGCTCTATGTGAATACTTGGTGTAATTATAAATTTCACTTTCAAATTTCTTGAGAAAATATGTCACACATATTTTATCTTCTCGTAATTCAATTCTTTTGGAATGTGCATCAATAGAACTTGTAGAATAATTGTTGTATTCATATCTTCTCCAATTGACGCTTACATTTGAAAGCGACTAATCATTATCGATAGGTTATTTATTGTGGAATAAAACAATATTTCCACAACCATGACAATGTTTTCCATTGAAACATTTCTGATTATAAAATACATCATTGTGATTTCTTTCACATAGGGTTTGAGATATGAATTCACATACTATTGGCGGAGGTGGTGAATTTCTCCAAAAAATTTTACCAAATTCAAGAAACGTGTCGTAATATAATTGAAATTGGACATGATAATGACAACAACATGTGTCACGTATAGTAATACATCTAACATACCATGGTTTTTGTTGCACAAATGTAGTGATCGACATATTAATTCCACGATGATCTTCCTTGAATTTATTGAACAATTGTACTTGTGTCATTTACATTATATGTTTTGGACGGTTTTCATATATATTTCGTGATACTCTTTGTCATATCACGCCCCTTGAAATTGGTGAAACTCGAACATGTTCCAACCAATATTTTTGTACAATATATTTAACACCTTCTCCCATTCTATCTTTGTAAGGTTGTCTACAAATAATTTCCCAGCAAGCAAGTTCATCATTTTCATCTATTTGCATTCTGAATTTGCAATGTTTGTATAATGTCTTTCTTGAGGTTCCAATTGCTTGTGCTAGTTGTGTTGTCAAATGTTTTTGTCTAGTACTAGCTGAAACAATTGCTTTCTGAATTGCTCTATGTGCAGCACTAGTATCTTTCTTTCTGTATTTTCCAAATTTTTTTATTGCATCACCTATATTTTCTATCATATTATGTTTCAGTTTACACTCTTTTGTGACCTTGTGAATACCCAATAATGATGTAGCACCTTCTAACTTCTTAGACACCAATAAACATCTCAAAATTTGTGCTTGTCCTGCTATTGAACAATCTTTGAGAATACCATTATAAATTTTTGAAGCACAATATCATGCAACATGTATGGGTAATTATTCCCCATATTTGTCGCAATCAATGTCTTCCAACATTTCATCATCAATGGTGAAAGTACCTATACATCAAATTAAATTAAATTTAACATATGTCCAAAAATACAATTCATTATAAAAAATGAATTTTGAAAATACATGATATATACATACTAGGTCCAATTTTTGGATCTTGGTTTTGATCTTCAATATTGAATTCATCAAGATTAACATGTAAATCACTATTTACGTCAACAGTGGTCTTTTCAACTTCCATTTGTTCTTCTTGTACCATATTTTCAATTTCCATTTCATGAACATTGTCATGTAAATATGTTCTTATATCCTCATTTATTTCTTCTGTTTCTAGAACCCCTGCTCTTTTGGCTGTATTTCTGAGTTTTTGTTTCTCCCTATTAGCATCGTCATCATGTTTATGATCACTTTTTTTTTACGGTTTTTTTTTCCCCATGATTGCTTAATCTCCTTTTGAAAAACCCTTGGAAAAAAATAAGAACACCTTGTAAAGAAATCTTCTTTGTAAAACAATTGGAAAAAAAAAACTCTTTGAAAAAAACTCTTATTTGAAAAAACAACTTATATAAATATTTTGGAAAAAAAAAAGTCATTTGCAAAAATACTTTGCAAATAAACTCTTTGGAAAAGAACCATTTCAAAGAACCTACTTTGCAAAAATACCTTGGAAAAAGACTTTTTGAAAAAAAAAAAAACCCTCTTTGAAAAAAAAAAAACCCTCTTTGAAAAAAATCCCATTACAAACAAATAACCTACTTTGGAAAAATACTTTATGAAAAAACTTGTTGCAAATAAATAACTTCTTTTCAAAATTAATTTAGAACACAAAATATTTGACAAAAATGCCTTGGAAAAAACTTCTTTGAATGTACCCCTCGATCATAAGTAAGAGGAAAAATACCTTCTAAAAACTCTTTGGCAAAAGAAATCTCCTCTGAAAACTCCTTTAAATATATTTTTACTTATACGAAATGAATTGCTGAGAAAATAATGAGGCTCTTTCATTTTACTTATACAAAATGAAGAGGTGCGAAAATAATAAGGGAGGTGCAAAAATAATGAAGCTCTTTCGTTTTATTTATACGATTATTTTTTTTGGCTAACGATTTTTTTTTCACTTAGTTTTCGACCGAACAACCTTATTTGTAACATCGTCGTTACAGAAAAATATTGTTCGGCCGAATAATCTCTGAAACCTGTAACCTGTACAGTTTTCAGGTTTCTCCATTTTCGAAAGGTAAAATGGATGTCTTACACTAAAAATCGACTTTCAGACTTGATACCTTTAGTTTTGTCATTAAATCTACTTTCTGTAGGTATAGATTTTGTTGTGTATAGGTGAGATCCGATATTTTTTTTCTTCTTTATTAACATGTGTCGAGTTTAGTTTCATCTTTTTCAAAATGTGGTGAAATGAAAAATATATAACTTTAAAAATACACCACCAAAAAAATTGAAACAAATATGGTGCACTTAATTGGAGTGTTTACTTCAAAAGGGTATTCATATATTTTTAAGTTTTATAGTCAATTGAGAGAAAAGTGGCACAACCAAAAACATGTTTAAAACCGACAAGGTTTCCCATCGATCGAATGCAAAAAAATATTATAATTACTATATAGATCCGTTGGTTACAAAGTTATAGTCATCACAATAGTATATTGTGTGTAGATTGACGTAGCATATTTGTTTTTTGCAAAACACGACTTTAACAATGATTTTACGGGTGCAACCAAACATGACTATTTTTAGTCCTTTCATTTTATAAGGACACACTGCCAAAAATTTTCCGAAATGACATATCAAATATCAATAAAAAAATTGAAAAAATTATGAATAGAAAGATAACATAATTCTCTAAAAGTTTTGTTTTTTCTTGAAAGTGAAATTATAAACAAAAATATCACTTTCGTTCGCCCAAAGTTGAAAAACATGAAAAAATCAAATTTATTTTCTCATAAGACAGCCCAAAATAGACACCCATCTTCATGGATTCACCCTTATATATATATATATATATATATATATATTAGGTGCATAAAATAAATCTTAATTATCTTTTTTCCCACCCACTTTAAATTGTAAAATATCAACAACTATTCATGTAATTATTTTACGAGGCTCTATCAAAGGCATAGAGGGATCAAATATTTGCAAACATTTTTTTAAGTATTACAAATATTTTTATTTAAGGTAGACATTATATTTTTATTATTTTGGCCCACATATAATATTATTTTTTATTTTTTATTTTTTTAGGAAGGAACATTACAACATCTAGCCCATTTTAAAACAATGTGCAGGGCCCTCCTAAAACCATGGGTTGTTTAGGAAGCCTTGCACATGGTCTTAAAACCATTTGCAAGACCCTTCTAAACCATGTACAATAAAACCATGGGTTTTTTAGGAGGCCTTGCACATGGTTAAACCATTTGCAAGGCCCTCCTAAGCCATGGATTGTTTAGGAGGCCTTGCACATGGTTTTAAGACAACTTTTTTTCATGGATAATTCAATTTTTATTTATTTATTTTTATTTTGTTAGGTAGGAACATGGCAACATCTCTCCCATATTGTGTTTCCTTTCTCATCCACATTTTTTTGGTAGATAATTGAATGTTTTATTTTTTATTGTTTTGTTAGCTATGAACGTTACAACATCTCCCCCATATTAAGTTTGTTTTTGTGGCTGACATTTATTTTTGGGCAATATTATTTTTGGCCGACATAATATAGACAAACGTTACAAGATCTCCCTCATAATGGGTTGTAGAGTGCCTCTCAGCTCAATTAAATACAATTGGGATTCATTTTATGGTCATATCTTGTTATGATTAAATGCATCTTTATTAGGATTTAAATGAGCATAGTGAAATGGTTAATTGGAACCCTTAGACAATATTTAAATTGTTATGTTTATGGAACTTTTTTTATTCAATTAATGCTTTAAAGTTATTTTTAAGCCCATGCAGCTTAAAAAATGACCCATTACCTATTCGCTTATACCGACCACAAGTTGAGTAGCTATGCTAGTATACCTTTTTCAAAATCAAACACAACATATTCTACAAAACCCATTTACGTTGATGGAATTACTTGAGAAAATTTAGTTTGTCGTTTGGATTGTTTCTCCTAAATTTGGAATTGTTAATGTGATTCCAGTGACTCGACTCTAAAGTAACTTTTAAAAGACTTGTGAACTCATTAAAAATTGAAAAGCCAAACTATGAAGAGAAAGACATAGATATTTAAATAGCTATGAATAACTAAGTCGAGATTGAAAACAAAAGTCATAGAACTCCTCAAGGTGTATACATCGTGAACAAGGAAGCCATAGAAATAATAAAGGAGGAATCTATCGATTTTTCACAAGTGTAATAATCATTATCTTTCACAAGTTTAATAATGATTAGATTAGATAATTTAGAGTAATGTTCAGATTGATTTTATGATAATAGTTACAAATTCAACAATTTGATTAATTTGTAGTCTACCTCTGTTTAAAGTTGTGCTTGTATCTAATCAAGTTGTGGATTAAATACTGAAAGAAATAAAAAATTAAAAAGTACTCAACATATCAAACACAAAATTTCACATAGAAACCATTTAAGATGATGGTTTTGTCTTTGCATAAGCCATTGAATAAAAAAGTAGTGTAAGTAATTTATATTGATGTTATATTTAAGAGGAATTGAATGAATTATGGTTGACACCATGAATTGAATCAAACAAGACCAACAATACATTTGTCATACAATAAACATAATTTTAATTAATTTTGACATGTAGTCAACCCAATAGTATGAAAATCATACAATTTGGGTAAACATGAGATTGTAATTCTTGATGGAGATTATTGATGTGTGATGCAGAATTTTGAAGATTTAAACAATGCAGTTGAAACAAAGGCAAATATGGAAATTTTAACTCAAACATAGATGCTTGTTTTTTCCTTTTATTTGTTCTATTTAGTTTTATTTTTTTTTTATTTTTTTTTTAGTAAAACTATTTTTAGTGTTTCAACCATTAAGTTTTTGGTGTGTATTTTCTACAAAGATATGACCGACATTCATAAAATCTCTCTCCAGAATTTACAGACAACATTAAAAGTTACTTGAATTTTCATGATCTAAAGATGCTCAATTAGTTTAGGATATTTGTGTATTCAGCTTGGGAGCCATGGCTTTAAGAGGGTTTGAAGCAAGCATTATTTTTCAAAGAGAGAAGCATGTGTTTAATTGTATAATAAGCTAGGCAGAGGAAGTTGGTGTAACAGTGTTAAATTAGGTTAGGACTCATGGTTTAGGACTTGAGTCTAACAGTGTTAACTTGGGTTAGGACTCATGGGTTAGGACTAAGAGAGATAGGATTCATTATAAGAAGGCTTATGCTTTACCCTTTATTACGAGGAATAAAATATCAAAACCATGGCGGTGATGAAATGGCTTCATAACCATATACCATTTTTCATTTTTTTTTCATTTTTTTGTAGTTTTGTTTTTTCATTGTTTTGCAGTTTTTTTTGAAGTATAATTTTTTTTAAGCCTAGATTTATTAAGTATTTCAATAGATCAAATTTTACAGTGCAAGATAGTTGATGCTTCTTCATATATCAAACCTAGATCTATATAATTTGAATTTTTCTTGTTACAACATTTTCTTTATATTGGGTTATTTTTATAAGTACCATTCTATTTATACTGTATAGGTAATAGTTTTTGTAAATTTATATTTGCTTTATGGAATGGAGTCATTGTGCTTTCACATTAATTGTTTTTTATTAAAACACTTTCCATAAGTTAAGTGTCATTAAATGTTATTTATCCATGCTTGAGTTATATGCAATAAAATAGGTGCATAAAATAGATCTTTATTATCTTTTTTTCTACCTAGTTTAAATTTTAAAATATCAAAAGCTATCCATGTAATAATTTTATGAGGCTCTATAAAAGGTAGAGAGGTATCAAATATTGCAAACCCTTTTTTAAGTATTACAAATATTTTTATTTAAGGTATACATATAATATTTTTATTATTTTGGCACACATATAATATTTTTTTTTATATGTTATTCTGTTGGGAAGGAACATTACAAAATCTAGCCCATTTTAAAACCATGTGCAGGGCCATCCTAAAACCATGGGTTTTTTAGGAAGGCTTGCACATGGTCCACTAGTGGAAAATGAGAGATTAGTGACCAGGAGACCAAAAATTTTGGTCACCACAGTTTTTTTCAAGTGATAAATGACCAAAATTGATAAATTTAAGTGATCTAACTAAAAAAGACCAAGACAAATGACCACTTTTGGTCACGGGATAAAAACCAACTAAAAACGACCAAGATAAATGACCAAATTTGGTCACGGGATATCTAGGCTAAAAATGACCACATAACAATTGGTCATTTATTTGGTCATTTTTAGTTGTGTCATTCCGACAAAGGAAAAAAATACAAATTTGACAATGAATTTGTACATTTCACTAAATTCTAACATATATATAAAATATATATTTACACGTCCCTATATTACCAAAATTGAATTAATTATTTTAATTTGACATATTGACGTAGCATTGTTATCTATTACATTATATTAGATATAAATTTCTTAATCTACTTATCATCATAAACTATTTAATTAAATTATATTATCTTAAGATCTATTTTTTATATACTTATAGAATAATTTCTTAAAACACTAAAAAGTAAAAGAATTTATACAATCTTAAAAAATATTACACATAATATACAATATAAATCTCATAATAATCAAATGATTCATTCCATACTCTATTCAAAGCATTAGAAATACCATGAAAACTTATAGACCCTTTTATATTGATATATGTACACACCAAGAAGTAATAATTTAATATAATATTAAAATAAGGAAAGGAGGGACGTGATAGCAAATTTGATCATTCAAGGTTTTGTGGCTACTTAGCATATAATAGAAAGGCCATTCTAGGTTAAATTTTGGAATTTTTTTAATAATTTTTTATTATTATAAATAATTACTTTATTAATCTAAATTATTATGAAAATGAAAATAATAAAACTAATGATCAACAATGATTGATTATGTCTAATCCTGGTTGATTGTGTTTGACATCGCCACTATTTGTTAAACTTTAGTTGGCTATGTTTGTTTATAATTAACCATGTTTTTTTGTAGTTGTCTATAAATACATATATTTAACTATGGATAAATATCTTTGATTATGTTTGTCCATTAATTCTTTAAATCTCAACCATCCAATTTTTACCTTAAAAAAACAAAATATACAAATCTCATCTATCAATTTTTTTTCTTTAAAAGAAAACAAAATATAGGGAATACAATTTTGTCTCCAATAACATAGGAAATTAACATGAACACATATATGAAGATAAAAATTGAAAAATGTTAAATTCACATAAATAATGGTTTTAACACTAAACAAGGTTTAAATATAATGCACACAATATATTAAACTCCAATACACTAATATTAATACCATACTTATATAACATGTATTTATTTTTTATTAATTAATTTTAATATCAAAATTTATTTTTAAACAATAAATTATTTTAAAATAGTCATTTTGTATAATGAATTAAAAAAATATTTGGGTGGACAATAAGGTTTTCTTTATTTAATTGTGGCAAGTTTTTTAGTTGCAATTTTTCTTTTTTCATGAAGAATGTCTCATGTGTTTGGCCCATGTGTTTTGGATAATTTCTTCACCATAAGTAATTGAGTGACTAGAAGTTTTTATGTATTCACAACTTGGAAAGAGTCATAATGTTTTTGTTGTTTTTTCCATCGTTAAGCATTGACTTTTTATATATTCACACCTTGGATAGGATCATAATGTTTTTGCTAGGATTTTTCTCTATCATTGATCATTGGCTTTGATTCTTATTGAATATAAAGAAACAATTTTTTTCAATGAAAAAAAAAATTACTATCATATTTACAAATAACGTGAAACTCAATATATTAATTTTATTTGTGTATCTTTTTCTTAAATATCATGAACAATTAAATTTTTATAATATATAAATTATTTAAAAATAAAAAACTCTAAATTTTTTTAAACATTAAATACAAATTTCCAAATAAAATCCAAACTACACTCTTATAATTTAAAAATATCATATAACTACACTCTCACTATTTATAAATTATAATTTAAAAACATGACCTTTTGCTTCTCATTTTTGCATTTTAAAAATGTTGCACTTGTTCTACTTACCATAGAATTTATGGTAATTCAGTATTTTCACATAATTCCGTTCTCTTGAATTTGACAATGACGTTTTACATAGTTCATGTTAGCATTTAATATGGCAACAATATTTGTGTACAACTTTTAAATGTAAAAAAAATATTATTTTCTTAGTTGGTGAAAGCCAATTGTTCAATTTTTTTTTAAATCGCATATTTGTTACAAAATTATATAAAGTAAATTATTATGTTTTAAACAAAATATATTATATATAACTTCAAAGTAAACCAAATACATATGTAACTTACTCAATGTTTATATAACTACAAACATCATCAGTATTTCTTTCGCTTATATTTTAAGTGTTTTTTTAATTTTATCTTTGTTATGTCCTGATGTAGCAAGATATATATAAGCATATTATTTTTTATTAATTAATTAATTAATTTATTTATAATATTTGTATAGTTATAATTATTTTATTAAATTTATTTTTATGAAAAATTATTTATCTCGCATATCATTGGTAGGTGTGGATGATGGTCTTTATTAAATGTTTTGTCCCATCTTTGGAGGCCCCGTGTCATTATCATTTATGTAGTTTTGTACGTTGGTATAATAAAAATATTCATCCACACCAACATCACATTTATTTCATTGGGAGTCGGTGTTATGCCAAAAAGGCCGATTTGTAGCGATATCTCGGTGTAGTTGTCGCCATGGGATTGCCATGAGAGGGAGGTTTTTGTCAATCAATGACCTCTGTAAACACTCTTAGATCAACCTTTCGGTGAATGTTGTCAATCCAGACATCCGGCTCGTAAAGCTTTCGCTCTCGGCTCGGTAATAAAACGTATAGGAATTTCTTTGAATGATTGAATGGAACTTCTTCAAATTGCTCGAGAATTTTTTTCATAATTATGCCTTCTATTACAGATACTGAGTCTTGGAAGGGTTTATAAATCGAGGCTCCAGGGCTGCGATGGCTCATGGTCACCTTCCCTTCTCCTTTGTGTAACCTCTTTTGTAATCTACATACTATGTCTCAAATGCATTTCGTTATATTGAGTAAGGTTATGCTTCGTGCTGTATATAGTTTTCATTAACCTTTGTTCATGGGATATTGGCATGTATACCGACGAAAGTATTAGTGGCTATTCATGGTGCAAATGTAGCGGGTTTTCAACAAATTCCAGATATGTTTTACTCAGAAAATATCTCAGCCCCTCCTCACTTGGAAACGTTAAGGTACTCTTCTTATCGAGCCGCTGAGTCTCTACAGGGATTCATATAAAATTTGAATTCAATCTTGGTGGAGAGCTGGGTTATTACCCTCCGTATGTAGTTTTTATAAATACAGAAAATTGAGTCCATTGAGACCTCGACTATTCCCTGAGATGGATTATAATAACTTATTGTAATTCCTACTCTATCAAATTGAGTATGGACGGCGGTTTCAATGGACAATCCCTTTTTCACTCGTTATTCGATTTTGTATCTTGTTAATCCATATTGTATGATATTTTTGGATTATTGATGAATTTTTGTATGGTAATCAGTTTATTTGTACTGTATGAGAATGATATTGCAAATTATACCCTAACTGTTTGTGATTTTAAATAGTTTTCAAAAAATTGTGTCTTCCCTTCCACTGTTTGGTGTAAAATACCCTGTAAGTGAGTTTGCTCCTGGCAGAAATCAAACGTCGGTCAGGTGCTGAGGCTATTCCCACCAAACTCAAGTGTAATGGTTACTCTGGTTAATAAAGAGTACAGCAAGGCCGCCAGAGAAACAATTTAAGGGTATGTTCGACCAGAGAGAGTCTCGGTCTGAAGTAGCTGCGTTGCCATATATTTCGTTCAGTTCCAGTCCTACCCATACCTGTGGGAAAAAGGATTCTGTTCCAACAGAACAATTCAAATCCTACCGTACTTACATTCCACTGTTTGTGATTTTAATTAGTTTAGGGTCTAATCCCCTAACTCTTTGTGATTGTAATTAGTTTTCAAAAAATTGTGTCTTCCCTTCCAAGTGTTGCTAGAATGGGTTTAACCATGCTTTTTCATGCACTGTGAATAGAGAAATGCTATTGATTTAAAACCCTTGACCCCGCCCACCTATATATTTTGTTTTCTACTAATAATTTTTTCTACTATATAATATTGCTATTATGACTTTTATGAACTATATTTTCTATGTGTATCAGTCATTAGAAAGGATATACAAAAATCCTCTATATTCATTCTTGTCTATCTTTTTCATAAAGAAATATACAGACACTGTATAAAATAGCCTCCTCTGTTTATAACAAAATTATAAATTTAACAGTAAGATAAAGCATCGATACAAACATATTGTTTAGAAATGATACACACAAAATCCACGATCAAACTTGCTCTTTGAGAATTGATGTTTACTAAAATACAACTTCTCGTGTCTTCCTGTCCCAGGCATTGTATTAAATCTGCCCTCTGTCGTTTTTCCATAACTCCTGCCCCAGGATCATGTCTTCAAGAAAGAGACATTGTATTAAATATGCTCTATGTCATTTTTCCATTACTCCTACCCCAGGATTCACCATGGCAACCTAACAGGACGCAGAATAGTCTATGCCACACTTATCACACAATAATATTTCTATAATCTTGTCGACAAAGTTGTGCTATCCTTTCCAAATGTTCCTGTAAATTAATATCGTTCAATGCTTTGTAATGAATAATGTTGTTCATTACTTTGTAATGTATTTAAAGTATAACTTGGAGAGAATGTAATGACAATGTGGTGCATGGAGGGCATGGATGTTGCAAAATTTATGGCCAATTGTGTTTCTTGCACATAAACACAAATTCCATATAATGTTGCATTGCTTACAACCTTAGTGATAAGATAAAGGCTAAATCATCTTGATTCAAGTGTTCTTGAGTCTTGACCATACAAAACCATTAAACAATTACACAATTCATGGATTGAATCCCCAAATGTCTAGCCTTTTGCATGATTTCCATTCATGATTATGTAGGCTTTATCCTCTAGATATTGGTACCTTGTTTTTCCTAATTATTCCTCTGAATCTCTATATATTACTCCCCTAGCTTGTTCATTATGGCTTGTATTAATTTTACTCATTTTCCACCACATGCGATTGCTTCAATCTTGATTACTTCTCTCTTCAAAACAATAAATATGACCCTCTTTTTATTTTTATTTTTTTAGTAATTGTTAGAAGGTTCCTATCCATGAAGTGACATCCAATTATTATGAATTCTACTAGTGGTTGTGGTATAGGTTTTCAAGGAGGTTTTGTTACTCCCTGCACTTAAAACTTAGACATACATTTTGTCTTGATGGTGCATTCATTTTTAGTGTACTTGCACATGATTATGTAATTGATCAACTAGCAAGAAAATTGAACCTAGTCATGGTTGATTTGAGGAACAATAACACCATATGACATAAACTCCCCTTTTAGTACCATATCAGACATATAGGGGTTCATTCTTAGATTAATTGTGCTTCATTCTTGGTTGCATTGCTTATCCTATGCTAAGATCTACCAAGTTCTTCATCCTTAATTTGGGAAACCGTCTTATGCATTTCAATTCATTCGCCACATGTCATCTCTTTAGTAATAGAATGAGAAGCAATGCTCTTCCCCTCTCTCTCAAACCAATCTCTCAATCGATGAGCCTATGGAAGGTTTAGATTTATAACAAGTTGGCTTGTGGAGATTGTCCCCACAGATTTTCCACTAAAATGACTAATTCATCTAGCTCTCACATCCAGACTAGGGAAGGCTCTAGAATCACATAACTCTTGAATTTGTTGACCTTCGTTATTGCAAAAGGAACCCCACATAGTTAACTCCACACTGCAACCTGACATGTCCTTTAGTTGAAGAGATATTTAATGGATTCTCTATGCCATTCTTTCTCATTATTATACTCAATGGATTGATTGAGATTGCAACAATAGTGACGTCTACCCTAGAATTGTTCTCCATGTTCTCAACTTCACTTATTGATATAAAATTGAAATGATGCTTTGGTATTGAGTTGTCATACTCCAAACATGGTTCTATTGTTAACGTACAATCTAATAAAGTTTCCCAACCATTCTTTAGATGATTGAAATTTTTTTGTGTAGGATTTAAACTCCCCTTGGAGTTTATATAAGATTTCCCACTTTCTAACCGATCAAAAAACTTATCGACAACAACATGAAAACATGTTACTCGTATTTTCCTGCCAACAGATCCTAGCATATCTAAACTAAAGAGTTTTACATCTCCTCTTCCATTGTTATAGTGACGAAGATCCCCCCTAGCAGTGACTCTAGCCTTTATTGTCCATCAACCTTGATAAGGATTCAATGCCGCAATATGAATAATTCTTACAAGAGCCTAATTTTTAGCAATCAGTCCTTTTCTAGAATACATGGGAGTTGGTTGATAGGATGGGGCAGCAGTTGGACAACCATATAAATTGGAGGAAAAATTCATTCCTCTATCAATTGATCCAATTACTCCCCCAACCACAAGGATTTTAACTGGATAAATTGGTTGCACAGACCTTGTATATGAACCAGTTCTAGCTCTAGATATATGCGAGTGTGTGGGTACTACACCACTGGGGTCATTATTTTGATATATGCCATTCCCTAGCTAAGCATCCATGTTCATTTTTGGCGGTATTCTTGGTCCTGTAATGAGAGAAATTCCATAAGAATGTGTTCGTTGGGCTTGTGGTGTTATGGATCCTGTCTTGAGAGAACTCACATAAGACTACATCGGTTGGGCTTATGGTGATCCACAATCTGTGTTGAGAGAACGTGTTGATAGAACTTCCATAAGTCTGTACTAATTGATATTTTCGTGGAGGTTGAGCCTGAAGAGTAGACTGCATTAGAATTGCAACCCTTTGTTGTTGAGCACTGGAATTTACATCTATGACTTGTTTCGGCTCACCCACTATTTCACAGTTAGGTATGACAACTTCCATGTTCAAAACTATGATAATCCTATGAAAAAACAAAAAAAAACCTCTTTTAACAGTTTTTAATAACCTTCATGCAAAACATCACAGTAACAAAGATGGAATAAAATCAATCTCATCAATTGTTGGACATGCGTTAAGAAATTATTTGTTGGAATTGGTCTAGGTTGAAGATGATTTTGTAATGTATAGATCTTAACATTTGGCCAATGCACACAATTTTTATTGTGGGTAGCTAAATGGGCTCTACAACATGGTATCACCATTTTTTTAAAGTGGCCTGTTAAGCTTCTAGTTTGTGCCTTTTTTTGAAGCAAAATTCAGGATTCATTGTGTGTTATAAAGCCTCTGGCCTTTAAAATAAAAATAAAACTAGGAAAATATAGTATCATATTTCCCAGCATATGGTGTTTAACAATTATCATTTACAACAAATGAGCAGGATAAAAGAAACTTGGCCAGTGGCCTATAAGAGATATACATAAAAGCATATAATATAAAGGGGCATAAGGGATATTGGACCTAGGCCTTTTGGTAGCTAGTCTGCATCTTGATCAAGGGAGATAGGGTGATGTGGGCCTATCCCTGTGGCTACTTTTCTTCCTTCTATGATGCTTTGTTTGAGTTGGGTTTGCCCTAGAAAATGGTATTTATTATTCAGCTGATGTTACTCCTCCTTGATTACTTGTAGGTATGGGTTGTTGATATCCTCCACATAGACCAAAATGCATGCAATGAGCTCCTTTTTGTGCCAATATAAATCCAAAGTTAAGGAATACATGGTATTACTGCTTTTAGAGAAGTTGTCGATTCCTCATCAATTTTGGAGCTTTTTGATTGCTCCTATTATTTCCTGAATTTTTTCTTCAGCTTCTGTTGTGGCTGAACAGTGGAAACCTTGGACCTACTATTAAAATCCATTGCAACAATTTGTGCTTCAATTTGCTTCATCTTAGGCTTGGTTTGGCATCCTCTCGACTCCTATTGTGGCCTACAAACTAGAGGACGACCTCTACAACTTGGAGATAACTCATATTTTTCGATCGTTGGGTTGGCCTCTTCATGCCAACATTGATCTAGCCCCATAAAATATTCCTCTTCTTCAATTCTCCAATTAGCTTCATATATCTATATGGGAACCCGATGTTTCATGATTTCCAATTTCCCATATTTTTTAGTTGCCTTGAGCTTCTCCTTTTTGCCTCCTTGTCTTCTATGCAACTCAGACATACATATTGTATAGAGGGTGCATTCATTTTTAGTGTACTTGCACATGATTCTATAATTGATCAACTAGAAAGAAAATTAAACCTAGTCATGGTTGATTTGAGGAACAATAACACCATAAACTCCCCTTTTAGTACCATATCAGGCATAGAGCGGTTCATTCTTAGATTAATTGTGCTTACTATCACCTTAAAATTATTATAATACATCTTTATCATCCATGGAAATCCATGTTAATGCATTAATATCATGAACGTGGATGGAGTTATCCCTTTCCATCATTGGGCCTGTGCAATTTGGATCTGTGTAATTTCTTTTACATGAGGGTTTAGTGCTATGGAATCTCTGTAAATGCAGACATGCCTACTATTGGTTTTGATAGATCTCATCTTTGTTGGATTTAAGTTGATCACCACCTGGGTTATAATATGATCCTTGCCTCTATGCTAGTCTGAGGCGTGTGTATCATATGAGGTGGAATAGGAGGGTTTTTCCCTAATTTTCATGAGGTGATATTACTTTCATTTGCTTGGTATTTTTTTTCCCCATAAGCAATGGTTTCTACTGCTGCTCAAATATTTAATTTATTTGTTGATTTCTTTGACCTTTGAATTCCAAACCCTAAAAATGAAAATTTGAAATCAACCACACTGCTAATTTGAAATCATGAAGAGGAGAAGGATGTGAATTCTTCTTTTGGAGTAGACGACATCAACACTACATGTCACAACCATTATAAGTAGTAGAGTTCATGTGCAA
The DNA here is from genome assembly GCA_001517045.1 of Pseudotsuga menziesii. NCBI lineage: Eukaryota > Viridiplantae > Streptophyta > Pinopsida > Pinales > Pinaceae > Pseudotsuga > Pseudotsuga menziesii. The sequence continues at coordinate 24,704 of LPNX010755887.1, read as the reverse complement.
AAAGGTTTGCAACTTTTCACAAAGATGTTAGAAGTGGAAGGCAATG
>LPNX010755887.1:0-17669 GCA_001517045.1 Pseudotsuga menziesii | reverse complement strand
TAGTTATTGGCGAGATAGGCATGCAGAGTGGTTTTGGGTTGTCTGTGATGTCTATATGCAAAGCTGCTATATTTATTTATAGAGATTTCTTCATTTTACAAGGTACCATGCATGGCAGACAAAAATATAGCATTCGACTATGGCTTGGAAATGATCTTTTAGAAAAAAAAATTGTATAATGGTAGAGTGGTTAACAGGCACTTCAAACTTGTCCTTGTCCCTGAACTGGTGATTTGAAGGGTGTTTTGCTGAGATTGCATTCTTGATCAAAATGTTTTGCTGATATTTTTTTTGTTTTCAATTGAAAATGTCTATAATTTGGTTGATTGTACTAGTCATAAACATAATCTATGCTGGTGTGTTGTCTAGATTGATCCTTGTTAAATGCCAGCATGCTGATATGCCTGTCTTTTTAGTTCATCTTATATTTTAACAATCTTGTATTGACTTTTGTCATTGTATACATATTTTAGGTTGTAAATATATGGGACCTGCGTGATTATCACTTCCAGGCAATAATACCAATGTATGAACCACTAGAAGCTGTGTGTGTTCTCCCAAGTGGTTCTAGGCTGGTGTCTGTTATGAAGCAAAGCCAAACATTGTATGAGAATCAGAAGAAAAGTGGCGGAGCCCCAGTGTATTTTTTTTACTGTAGGGGAACATGGCATTGTTCGTATATGGTATTCAGAAGGGTAAGCTGGTTAGCCACATCTACCAATTTTAGTTACTGACTGCAGTATGATTTTATGGAAGTGAAAATTTGAGATCATTGGTTATGCTATTCTGTCTTCAAGAATGGTATTTTGAGTTTAACATCATCTCCAAAGCATTTGCTTATACATGTAACTGGTCTCAATTTTCCTTGCATTGTTTGCAGCGCTCTGTGCTTATATGAACAGAAGTCCTTGGATGCAATCATTAGCTCTGACAAAAATGACATGAAGGGAGGCTTTGTATCTGCTGTCCTACTACCCCTTGCTCAAGGAGTGTTGTGTGTTACTGCTGATCAGTGCTTTCTCTTTTATGACCTGGGTGAGAATGATGAAGGAAAATATGATTTAAATATTAGCACGCGGCTTATAGGTTACAATGAGGAGATCGTGGATTTAAAATTTCTTGGGGAAGAGGAGAAATTTCTTGCAGTTGCAACAAATCTGGAGCAGGTGTGACTTTTTAATAAAAGAGTTCTGGATTCCTCTTCAAGTTTTAGCAATGCAAAATTTGTTTTCTCATGGTGTTTTAATTTGTTGTCTATTTTGTTATAGGCAAGGGTCCATGTAACTGTTTTGTCTTGGGCATGTATGGTTTCTTGTAAAGTTTATACATAGAGTCCAAGATTTTGAAATTAGTATTATGTGGAATGTTAGTACAATGTTTACTGGAGCTGTTAGAAGTACACATTCACTAGTGCTTACTATTATGTAGCTCATGAATTATTTGTTGGTGCTATATATATTTCGATGCGTGCATTTGTAATTTATTTATAATGGTTTTGTAAAATTTTACAATGATTGGAAAGCATGCTAAACTGCAGTAGGAAATATTTATTTTTCATGTCTGGGAAATCCTCTCAACTGTGATTTCATGCTGCAATATTGGGATTGTCTATGCAGGTTCAGATGTATGTCCTTGCATCCATGAAATGTGTCTATGAGTTGCTAGGACACACAGACATAGTTCTTTGTCTTGATATTGTTGTTTTTTCTAGACATATTCTCCTAGCTTCTGGGTCCAAAGATTCACACGGTGAGTATTTCACAGTTGGAACATATTTTTTTTAATTGCGTTTGCTTGAATATCTTTATTAGTAGGTTATTGATTATCAACTTATTTAAAATAATTGATCAACTAAATATAGCTGATTTGTAAATGCATTCTTTATTGCTGATTCATTATGTCGTTGATTAATTTCTAATTTCATGTAATTAGTCTTCACTGTGTGGTATCGGAATTGTTAACATTATGTGGAAGATCTTTGTTTTTTTCCAATGTTAAAGGTAAATAATACTGATTCCATAGTAATTGCATAAATTGGTATTCAAGTTTTGTAACAATCCCACTAAATTTCTTGTTAATCCACCTTTGTAAACCTACTGGAAGATGGTAATTGTACTCCCTATTATGAATTCTAAGCTTTTGCATATTTCTTATTGTAACTTGTTGTTCTCACAATTGGTTCAGTAAGTGGATAAGTCTTGTTGAGTTGCTCTTGCATTGTCAAACTCAAGGCTAGGATTTCTTTTCTTTTGCAATTATTGACAGTAAATTGCTTTCATGGATGCGAAGTCATTTTTTGTGGATTCAATTTTTATCCTTTTTAATCACATACTGAAAGATGCTTTGTGCTTTTGTTGCAGGTAAGAATTTGGGATACAGAGATCAAATCCTGCTTATGTGTGGCAGCAGGGCAAATGGGTGCTGTAGGAGCTGTTGCCTTCTCAAAGAAAGGTAAGAACTTCTTTGTGAGTGGGAGCAGGTTAGTAGACATTGCCCATGCCTAATTTGGTTTATCACGGTGTGAAATATTTTCCACCCACGTGTTTTGAGTGACACTTGCTCATCATTGGGATGAAATAGAGAAAGTGAAAGCACATTGAATCAGTGTTACTATGCATATTCCATTAGCCATCTATATCCAGGTCTTGCTTGGACATGATTTGGAGATTCATGGCACTTTTCACTATATAAGGCTAAAATCTTATGATTATCCTTTACTTGACACTGTCACAAAGTTGAATCCAAGACAGATGCAATATGAATTTGCTATCCAGTTATAGGATCAACCACCCAAAAAACATGTTAAAAAGGACAACAAATCAACAAGGAAAATTTGTTAAAAAGAGAAATTTGAAAAGTTGCAAATAATCACAAATCTTTCTGGTTACTACATTCCCCATTAGGAACATCAAGGAACGTTTTAGGGCTATAAGCTGAGGTCTGTATTTGCATGTTATTTGTGTTGAGTGAACTTTGTAAGCTCATAGGATTTTGATTTCATATATACAAAAATATAGCAAGTATCGATACATTTTCGAGATGGTGGTTTCTTTGTATATCTTCAGTGATCGCATAATCAAAGTATGGAGTTTTGCTGGTGTACTAGGTTCTAGTAGTATTATTAAGTCAAACAAGCTATCATCACAGGCTGCGGTTGCAGGTCATGATAAGGACATCAATTCTATGGTCGTTGCTTCAAATGACATCCTTATCTGTACTGGTTCTCAGGTGTGTTAGATTATGAATTTATTCTTATATCTGCAAGGACTTGTAACGGAAGATGACTTCCATTGCAACATATTTAGTTTTTTACCCAAGTCTTATGCCATGTTTTTAATCAGGATTGAACAGCTCGTGTATGGAGATTACCAGATTTGGTATCAGTACTAGTGCTAAGAGGCCACAAAAGAGGGGTTTGGTGTGTAGAATTTTCACCTGTAGATCAATGTGTGATGATAGCATTTGGTGACAAGACAATCAAAATATGGGCCTTATCAGATGGTTCTTGCCTGAAGACTTTTGAAGGTCATACTGCAAGTGTACTACGAGCTTCTTTCCTCACTCGTGGAACACAGTTCGTTTCTTCTGGTATAACCTCTTTCCTGGCATCTTTAGTTCTAACTTAGTTTCTTATTGTTATCCTTATAATTACACTTTTCAAAGTGATGATGGAATTATTTTTCTGCTGTTTGGAGCCTCTTTTGTTTCACAGGCGCAGATAATTTGTTGAAATTGTGGACAATCAAGTCAAATGAATGTATTGCAACATTTGATCAGCATGAGGATAAGGTGACTTTCAGCTTCCCTGAGTTTCAAACTCACATATTTACTTCTACACGACATCATAGTTGCATGTGTAATTATATTCTGCCTCAAGCCATATTCACCCTATGCATCCGTATCCAAATGATCTCCTTATTTACAAAGGAAAATCACTGTGCCCTGTAGCTAAGTTGCTAGTGTACATGGGTATGGGTATGGAACTTTTGAAACAAAGAATGGGTGTAGGCCAGGGGTATATCTATGCAAAAATTTTAAAAATGAAAATTAAGATAAAACCCATGAGAAAATTTTAGTTTGAACCTTCTTATTGTTTTTGTTTTAAAATTAATCTAGTATTGTTGTTGGCATAGTCGGCATTCGTTTGAGAAGTCTGTGAAGATATACAATTGAAAGTATAGCCAATGATTGCTTCTCTTGTAACAATTGTCTTTTATAGATGGGCCTTGATGAGGCTGATTCATTTAGGGTATGTATATTTAGATTGTAACAATTGTAACTAGAATATGCATGTATATATAGATAAAATTCATGAATTTTTTTGAGTGAATATAAAGTGAATTTTCCAGAGTTCAGAGTCCAAGAAAGAAAAACTCATGATTTTTTTTGATTATATATAGATATAGAGGGTAAAATATGATGGTTGTTGGCTTGATGCCTAAACTATGTCATGAACACTTTGAGGCTGACAAGTTAAAAAGAACTTTTTATAATTTTCGTTTGTTTATATACAAATATATGTTTGAAACAAGGACGAGGTAGGCAAGTAGGAAATTGGGAATGTTGATGCTATTTGATGGGCTTTGATTATAATGGTGGTTGAGTATAACATCACATTAGTTTGATGGGGTTCTAAATCATTCATTAGTTTCCATAGTTGTCATGTCATTCACTAACCACATGACATGTAGGGGTGAACTCCTTCACAGATTGCACTATGTATCCAGGTTTCTACCTGTGCAGTCGAGCATAATTGTTTTGTGGATTCATTGATTATCTTTCCCGTTGAAATCCATTTCCTGGTTTAGAGCTGAGTTTTACTTTTCTTAGGTACTAAATAGTTGTAGATTTATCCAGTCAAGTTTAATTTTAACCAATTCTTAAATTGAATTTGTTAGATTAGGTTTTATTATTTTGCACATGATCTTAGTTATTGTTGTTAGCTGTTGAACAAGATAAATAATTTGCTTCATTGTTTTTCTACTTTACAAGTGATATTTTTTTATTGGATTTTGCAGGAGTGAGCTTAACTTATAAGTGGGCCATTGAGTATGAAGAAACTGTTATTGAAAATTTGCCATTTAGTATAATGAAGAACCCCATGTTAAGGCTTTCAAGCTGCTAAGTGTGGTTTTGAAGCTGCTGACGTGGGATCTAAGTATGGTTTAGTGCTGAGTATGGTTTTCAAGCTGTTGATGTGGGATCTAAGTATGGTTTTGCAGCCAAGTGCAAGTATGATGGTTTAGCCATTGTAATATTTTGAAAAGTGATGATTTTCCTGTAAAGTTATATGGAAATTAATATGAGTATTTGAGAAAACTCATATTTATTGTAATACTTTTGACATCTCATATAATATAGCCATTGTAATATTTTGAAAAGTGATGATTTTCCTGTAAAGTTATATGAAAATTAATATGAGTATTTGAGAAAAATCATATTTATTGTAATACTTTTGACATCTCATAGAATATAATTTGTGGTTTAAAACTTATGTATATGGTTGTACTTTATGTTATGTACCAATGTTGTAATTATTAACTAATTAATGTGACATTGTATGATTTACATGTGTAATAGATATTATTTACAAGTGTTATAATTAATTATAATGTGACATTGCATAATTCACAAGTGTATTAGATGAGAATAAATGTATGATTCTTTTTTTAATTAAACATAATATCATATTAAAAATTTATATTGATTAATAATGGACACCATTCAAACTACTAAAATATAATGACTACACATAAAGCGACTAAAAATGACTAAATTAGTGACCAATAATTGAGAGATATGTGACCAAACAATGAGATATAAATGACAAAAAAAAGACCAAAATTCACATATCAATGACGAAAAAACAGTTTTGGTGGCTAATTTACGGTCTTTTATTACGCGACCAAATTTGGTCATATTCTAGCTTGTGATGTGGTCATTAATTTGGTCATACATGTGGTCATATAATTGGTCATTAATTTAAATACATGACCAAATATATGACCAAATTAAAGACCAATCGACAAGCTATAAATGACCAAAATAAAAATGACCAATTTTGGTCGCGTAATAAGAGACCGTAAATTAGCCACCAGTGATCGCCAAACCAAAAGTGGTCATTGATATGCGGATTTTGGTCATTTTTTTGGTCACTAATCTCTCATTTTCCACTAGTGGTCTTAAAACCGTTTGCAAGGCCTTTCTAAACCATGTACAATAAAACCATGGCTTTTTTAGGAGGCCTTGCACATGGTTTTAAAACCATTTGCAAGGCCCTCCCAAACCATCTACAAAAAAACCATGGATTGTTTAGGAGGCCTTGCACATGGTTTTAACCCAACATTTTTTCATGAAAATTCAAATTTTTTTATTTTTTTTATTTTGTTAGGTAGGAACATTACAACATCTCTCCCATATTGTGTTGTTTTTCTCATCCACATTTTTTTGGCAGATAATTGAATTTTTTATTTTTTATTGTTTTGTTAGCTACGCACGTTACAACATCTCCCCCATATTAAGTTTCTTTTTGTGGTCGACATTTATTTTCGGGCAATATTATGTTTGGCCGACATAATATTGACAAACGTTACAAGATCTCCCTCATACTGGGTTGTAGAGTGCCTCTGAGCTCAATTAAATACAATTGGGATTCATTTTATGGTCATATCTTGTTATAATTAAATGCATCTTTATTAGGATTTAAATGAGCATAGTGAAATGGTTAATTGGAACCCTTAGACAATATTTAAATTCTTATGTTTATGGAACTTTTTTATTTATTGAATTAATGCTTTAAAGTTATTTTTAAGCCCATGCAGCTTAAAAAATGACCCATGACCTATCCACTTATACCGACCACAAATTGAGTAGTTGTGCTAGTATAATTTTTAAAAAATCAAACACAACATATTCTATGAAACCCAGTTGTACGTTGATGGAATTACTTGAGGAAATTTAGTCTGTCGTTTGCATTGTTTCTCCGAAATTTGGAAATGTTAATGTGATTCCAGTGACTCGAGTCTGAAATAACTTCTAACAGACATGTGAACTCATTAAAAATTGAAAAACCAAACTATGAAGAGAAAGACAGAGATATGTAAATACCTATGAATAACTGAGTCGAGTTTGGAAACAAAAGTCAAAAAAATCCTGAAGGTGTATGGATCATGAACAAGGAAGTCATAGAAATAATAAAGGAGGAATCTATCTATTTCAAAAAGTGTAATAATCGTTATTTTTCACAAGTGTAATAATCATTAGATTAGAGAATTTAGAGTACCATTCAAATTGATTTTATGATAATAGTTACAAATTCAACAATTTGATTAACTTGTAGTCTACCGCTGTTTAAAGTTGTGCTAGTATCTAATCAAGTTGTGGATTAAATATTGAAAGAAATAAAAAATTAAAAAGTAGTCAACATATCAAACACAAAATTCCACATAGGAACCATTTAAGATGATGGTTTTTGTCTTTGCATAAGCCATTGAATAAAAAAGCAGTGTAAGTAGTTTACGTTGATGTTATATTTAAGAGGAATTGTATGAATTGTGGTTGACACCATGAATTGAATCAAACAAGACCAACAAAACATTTGTCATACAATAAACATAATTTTCATTAATTTTGACAAGTAGCCAACCCAATAGTATCAAAATCATACAATTTGAGTAAACTTGAGATTGTAATTCTTGATGAAGATTATCGATGTAATGTGATGGAGAATTTTGAAGATTTAAACAATGCAGTTGAAACAAAGGAAAATATGGAAATTTTAACTCAAACATAGATGCTTGTTTTTTCCTTTTATTTGTTCCATTTAGCTTTATTTTTCTTATTTAGTTTTTTTTTAGTAAAACTATTTTTATTGTTTCAACCATTAAGTTTTTGGTGTTTATTTTCTACAAAGATCTGATCAACATTGATAAACTCTCTCTCCAGAATTTACAGATGACATTAAAAATTACTCGAATTTTCATGATCTAAAGATGCTCAATTAATTTAGGAGATTTGTGTATTCATCTTGGGAGCCATGGCTTTAAGAGGGTTTTGAGCAAGCATTATTTGTCAAAGAGAGAAGCATGTGTTTAATTGTACAAGAAGATAGGCAGAGGAAGTTGGTATAATAGTGTTAAATTAGGTTAGGACTCATGGTTTAGGACTGAGGTTTCTATGTGGAATTTATGTGTTTGATATGTGGAATTTTGTGTTTGATAAGCCTTCTTTACAATTCCACCTCTTTTTCATGTTGGATGTAGGTCTTCATCTACAGAGCTATCCCTTTTTCATGCTAGATGTAGGTCTACAGTGCCAGCCCTTTTTCCTGATGGATGTAGGTATTCATTTACAGAGCTAGCCCTTTTTCATGTTGGATGTAGGCCTACAATGCTAGCCCTTTTTCATGCTGGATGTAGGTCTTCATCTACAGACCCAACCCTTTTTCATGTTGGATGTAGGCATATCTCTTTTCTAGGTCTTCATCATCTTCACATCATCTCATTGTCACATGAAGCACATCCCATATACACATTAGTCACATTCATCGCCATGGTAGGACACACCTACGACCATATGGAAAAGGTTCCAGCACTTACATCCGTCGGCATGGTAGGACACACCTACTACCATCCAGAAAATACTTCAACACTTACATCCATTGGCATGGTAGGAAACACCTACTACCATCCGGGAAAGGATCATGTGTGTCACTTCCCCTAGGAGGCAAATTTGATCTGAAGAACAACACGATTCCCTCTAAAGTACCCAAACTTCACTCTAGTTAATAACTTAGTTAAAGCAACAGCTATATGCTCATCCATCGCAACATACTGGAGCTTCACTACTCCTATATGCTCGTGAGTGACACTAGTAGGGGTAGGCCAATCCTTTATGGCTTTAATCTTTTCTGGGTCCATAGCTATCCTTGTCTTGCAGATAATGTGACCTAGATACTCTGTCTGCAGTTTGTAAAAATCACATTTACTAAACATAGAGTAAAGCTAGTGTTATCTTAACACTTATAGTACTACATGAAGGTATTCTTCATGTTCTTCTTTATTCTTTGAATAAACCAATATGTTGTCTATAAATACTAAGATGAACTTATCCAGATACCAACTAAATATGTTGTTCATCATACACATAAAGTTCATTGGTACATTGATCACCCGGAACGGCATCACTACAAACTCATAGTGTCCATACCTTGTACGAAAGGTGGTTTCGTGAATCCATACCTGATGGTATGAAAATCGTAGGTGAATCTTTGAAAAGATTCTGGATCCTCCCACTTGATCAAACAAATCGTTGATCCTGGGAAGTTTCTAACGATTCTTGATGGTCATTTTGTTCAATTGATGGTAATCGATGCACATCTGCATCGTACCGTTTTTATTCTTTGCTAACAAAATTGGTGCTCCCCAAGGGGACACACTGGGTCAGATATACCCTTCCTCTATCAACGCCTGCAACTACGGTTTGAGTTCCATGAACTGAGGGGCACTCATGCGGTAAGGGGATTTAGAGGCTAGAACTGATCTTGGGCTCAGTTTGATGGAAAAGTCTAGGTCTTGTTTAGGAGGTAATCCGAGGATTTGCTTGGGAAACACATCCTTGAATTATTCATGAACAGGGAAGTCTTATATGCGTTGTTTCCTATCAGACTCTATGTCTCAGATGCTTACTGCAAACAACTTGCAACCTTTCCTAATTCATGTCTTTCCTTGTAAGGAAGATATTTGTCTTATAGAAACTTTCTTTGGAATGCCCTGAAGCTTCACTTGGTTCCCTTAGCTATCATTACACAAGATATACTTGTGCAAACAATTGAGCACGACATGGTTTTGTTCCAGCCAATCCATGCTAATAATTACATCATACAATCCTAAACATAGGATGTTCAGGTTTACTTTCATAAAAAAACCATTCAGGTTTACCTCACATTCTTTAACAATATCCGAAAATTTCCATTTTGTACATGTGGCTAACTGAACTAGCCAAGGTTTTTCATGTTTTACTTTTCCTAGTTTGCATATATCAACAATTTTAGGTGCAACATAGCTCCAGCAAGCACCGATATCAATAAGTATTGAAATAGAAGTGTTCAAGATCTTACCTTCTATCTTGACCATTGTAGTTTGATGATCTTCCTGTCGGCCATCCAATGTTGCATAGATCCGAGGTGCTCTAGCTATGTCCTCGACACTTGGTTCTTCTTGTAAGTTGTGCAAGACCCCACCGGTCTCATTATTACAATCTCGAGCATAATGTGGCCCGCTGCATTTCCAACACTTGATCTATATTGGGGTAGCATTGGCTCCACTTGTTATTGGTTTGTTAACATTAGAATTTGATACATAAGGCTTCATACCAAGTTTATTAAAGTTCATGTTCACTTGAAAGATGTTATTCTGCATTCTGTATGGCTGTTGGTTGGACCCAGGTTTGCGGTTATTAGAGAAGTTCTTAGACTTGTCTCAGTTTCGGTTCATGTTCTACTGCCTCGGCTATCCATGCTCATAACAGAGCCTAGCTTTTTGCAGTGTGGTATCCAAAGTCTTAAGAATGTCAAATTTAATCTTGTCCCAAAAACTAGGAGGAAGACATCCTAGGAACTGTTGGATCTTTATTTTTTCTTCCATGATGTACTGTACATAATGCAACAAATCTAAAAATCTATTAATGAACGCATCCATAGTCATGGATCCCATGTGTAGTTCATGAAACTCTTTCACTTTTCTGACATATATTTTTCTCGGAAACATTTTCGAAAGGTATCCCAGGGTATTTCCCGTGGCTCATCTTTCTTGGTGTGTTTTAAATACCTCTGCCATCTTGCTGCCTTACCATTTAAGTTATAGATGGAAATCCTAGCCTTCATCTCACTTGAATAGTTATGAACCTGAAAAATACTTACTCATGCCCAGTAACCATTCTTCATCCTTTTCCCCAGTGTTTACTTCACCTTCATAGGGAGGGGCTCTTACTTTTTGAAACTCCCCCTTAATACTGTCATCACTCCTTTGCTTCTTTCTCCATGGAGAAAGGGAGTCACCACCAGAAGGACTGTGATGGTCTTCTTTAGTTGCTTCAGGGGTACATTATTTTTCTTCTCCTGTTGGGCTGTTGGCCTAGTTAGGGTTTGGTTCTCTCTTGGATATGTTGGTGGACAGAGTAGGTTTACCTTGTGGGCTTCCTCCCATCATATTTCTCAGCAAGGATTCATTTATAGCTTGTTGTTCCTTCCTTTAATTTAGGCTGTCTTCTCTAAAACTTTTCAATTCATCTTAAAGACTATGTAAATTTTTTAAAACATCAGAGTTTATCTCTACCACCATCTCCACTTTTGGAGTGTGGGTGGTCATATTCCCTTGACGACTATTTTCTTCCTCACTATTCATAAACTAAATAGTGTTATAAAAATTTCCTGTAAACACAAAAAAGTTTAAATGGAAGAAAACATTCTGTTAGTAACATATTAAATTAACATGCTTATTTTCTCTGTGTGAATTCTTGGTGTGCCCATAGGTCTCTTAGTATTGAAACTGGGCTCTAATACCACTTGTAATGTCCCCAAAAATAAAATAAAAAAATTATAGGCTAGTAGAAACTACCTAGAAGGAACCTTATTCACTTGTAGAACTCTATCGTATACTTCATATACCATTGTTTATTCGTAGGCTGTTCTTACGCTTTGCTTTTACTTTTATTTATTACTTTTAATGCATTTTACTTGTGATGTCATCCTACTGTTTACTACTTTAGCATTATGTTTATACTTTTGTCGCTTATGTGTTGTCACTGGATTTATATGCTTCGTTCTTTCTACATAGTCACACTTATTAATTATCACATCCTAACTATCTTTGTTTGTGGGGACAAAGTGGGCAGAGTGGCAGGACTCGTTCTCCCATGACGGTTTGAGATCAGGTAAAAGTATTACCTGCTACGCAGGCTTACTTAGTTCAATTGAACTAAGGCACCTATTTTATTTACATTCAGGTCTACCTCATGTTTAAAAGGCTTATTAAGGAGCTTGGATTAGTTTGATCTTTATTTGTTCTTACTGTTCATCATTACACTTCATCACTTCTTTAGATTGATAGCAAGGTAATATTATTTGTTAATTATATATCCTAGATATCTAACTATGTACTACCTAAATGATATATATAAATATACTTTATGTCCATTTTTATTACTATTATTAACGACTCAAATTTATAACATGGTAAGTGCCACTTTTGTCAATTTAGCTATCACAACTAAATTTCTTGTGCACTAAGTAATCTTCATTATGGTTTATATCTGTAATCTATATATACATATGTATATCTTAATATAATTACGTTCATCTCTTGTTCCATTTTAAATCTATTAACATATTCTATGTGTTTCTTATATGTAGGTAATTATCTTGGTCTAATGCCAGACCTTTGATATTATATCTTTAATTATATCACCATGGCATACTCCCTATGCCACGGTTCTTATGCTTGAGCCTTGTGGCAAAGAGCGGACAAGTCCTAAACTTTAGACCTAGAGTTTACATTTTAAATACATTATCTAAACTTTAATACTGGACTACGGACTAACGCATACCATGCATGGGTTATACTAATAGATGAAATGTTGTAATAGCATAAGGTCTATGCTTAAGCTTTGGGGTTAGCGAAACATATGGTGGAACCATATGGTAACAGGGTTTAATCCTATGGATGGAGGGTGGTATTAAACGATACCTTGCAACGAAACTTGACTATAGAGAAGGGGATTTTGGTTTTGACGTTAATGGCCACCAGTTGGTGCATTTAATGTTTATTGGAAATCGTGGCAGCCCCAAGGTTAGGGTTTTAACACATAATGGTTTTGTCATTTGCAAGGTTTTTAGTTGGGGTTTGGTCTTGCTCTGCATAGTGGAAATGGAGGCAACCTCTAGTGTCATGAAGGTAAGATCCTGGTTGGTTTATCACTAATTCTATGGTTTTACATTGATGCACTAGATCGTTGTCATGATTCTCATCATTTTTGGGTATGGTTGTAGGTGTTGGGATCTGTGGAAAGGGTCGTGGCTCAAAGCTTGTTGTCGATTCCTGTATGATGGAAATGGTGAACAGTAAGCCTTAAAACATGCCAATGCTTCTTATCTCTTGGATCGACTAAGTGATGCCTTCACTATTTGGTTTTGGCATTTCCTTGTGGGGTTTAAAATTCTCCTTCGAGCATGTAATACTTAGACTTGGGTTTAATTCAATGTTTTAGTGCCTTTGGCTATAGAGTGAAATCACACTTCCTCTGTTTATGTGTATAAATTTTGGGTTTTTATTGTGAAAATGGTTTGGGCCTTTGAGCCATGGGCTCCACCATTACTTGCAATGGTGCCATACCCCATTGGCATGCCTGTAAAGACTTTGTTTTGGCTTCGGAAGGGACTGTGTGGAGGCACTGTGATTCATCGTGCTATGTAATATGTATATACTCTATGTTTATAATAAATGACCAATTTTATTTTGCTATGTTGTGTTTAATGTGAATGCTATGTTAATGGGTTATGGACAGAGCTCTTAGGAACATGCATACGCCTTTGTGAAAATTTATGTATTAAGTAATTTTAATGGGTTATAATTTTTGAACAAAGTGGGTTTGAAAGACCAAGCCATGGATGGCCTGAGCCTTCCCCATTATGTTTGCGATAGCTCTGTGGTATCGTTATTGTAGACTATTTAATTAATAGCTTTAAGGATGATTCGCTAGCAGAGTAGTTGGTTATATAAACATACTGTGTAAGTTGATTTTGACATTGCCGTAAATTAGGTGAATGTTGTGCGTAGCATCTTTTGTTTATTTAAAATTATGAATTCATGGGTTTTGTATAAGCCATGGGTTATATGCCCACGATGACATTTTTTGTTGTGTTTAGACTATAAATGGACTCTGCGTATTTCAATGTTGGATGAGGCCGTGCTGTAGCGTAATCATAGCTCATTTATTTACCATGGTGGTGGTTTATAAATTGCTACCTGCATACATGTTATGTATAGCATGGCCATAGTGTGTATGCAAACAAAACCCCATAGGGTTTGACTGTGTTTGGATATTAATGTGACGAGTTGCATATTAATAAATAAGAAGATGTTGGGCTTGTATGCCCACAGGATTTGATTCATGTCTCTGTTTGTAATACATGGGTTTATAATATAATTTCAATGTTGTTTAATATGGTATGTGTAATGTGTTGATGAGTATCTAATTTTGTTTAATGGATTATGTATAAATGGATTTTGTTTGCTTAAGATGGGATAGATAGAAATATGGGTTCTTATATATATATATGATCAGATATTTTATATAGGACCACATGGATGGTCACGATGCCTCCTATGCTCATGCAGTTATGATGATGTTATTTTAATGAAAAATGGCTTGCTATTTAGTTTATAGTTAATAAGACAGACCTTGTGAGGTCTTAATGGTTTATTTAATTTTGATTAAGCTTATATTCTAGTTTTCTTACTAAAATACTTATAATTAATATTTTTGGTTTGTTTAATGTGATGCATAATTAGGTCATAGTTCCTTTATTGCTACTGTAGGTTGAAATATGTTGAACTAGTTGGAAATAAATTTAGACAAGTCTCTGCTGACAAAAGAAATATGTTAGCACAGTAATCATCCTAGAGGGCGATTACTTAGTTACTAAAAATCAAACCCTAGTTTACAGTAACAAATTCTGAATATTGAATAAATACATAAACAAACTTAAAGATCCAATCATAGTTATATACAGCCTATGATAACATTCACCACCCAAGGGTATATTTAAGAAATACAAACCCTAGCAGAGTCTAACTAGGAAATCAATCACACAGGGTTAGGAGATACATTGAAAACACTTATCTAACATATTCATGAATTAAAATAGATTGTAGCATAGATAGTTTAGGGTTAAAATATAACAAATGTAACCCTAGGAGATATGGACAAAACCATCATTTCTAGGGTTAGAAATTTATAAGAAAATTTGCATAAAGGAGCTAGCATTTACCTTAGAAATGAACTTGACATACTAGGAACTCATACCTCTAATTTTTCTGAAGCTCCTTTAATGCCTGAACCTGGACACTTTTTAAATAACGAGCATTAACAATTTTAGACACATTTGACCTCTGATTGTGATGACAAAATCACTTGGGAACTACCATGTTCCTCCCAACCATGGACCGAAACTATTCCTGGTTTTAATCCGGATCCCCTGGAGCTGGAATCCAACATGCAAGTAGCTTAGAGCTTTTAAGGTAAGGTTTCATATATGGTATATCAAATGTAGGTCAGTTCTCTATTTCCTTCCATGAAATGTTTCTTCAATAATTTACTTGAGAGAAAACAGGAAGAAAACTGACTCCTCCAATGATCAATCAAAACCCCAAGCCTTTCCTTAGATTGATTCTTTATAGATAGACTTTTCATTCAAAGGGACAGTTAAATCAAGAAACCTTGGTTTCTTGATTACTTCAATTACTTTGCGTAATTATTAATATTTTAACTTAGGAACTTTCTACTAGTTCCTAGTTGGAATTTTATAGACATTATACTATTTATTAATCTTTCATAATAAATAATAATTGATGGAGATCTTATTCTTTCTTTCATTTATTTATATTATTAATATATTTAATTCTTTATACATAACATGTATAAAGTACATAATAATATAAGTCTACTAGGGTAGGAAACTCTAAACATCTTTGCATGTTGGATGTCCCTTGCATAACATGGTATCTCTTCAGTACTTTGATGAGAATACAGAAATTCAAAATTTCATTTAATCACTTATAAATATGAATGGTGAGATCAATATTTTTCTCAAGTCGTTTTCACTTGGAAGTTATTAAGTTCTTTTCAGTAACCCCTTGTAACATACCTCTCATACCTCAATGCCGATATGTTTGAAAAAAGGGTAAAATATTTTTTTTTGCTTTGTTGTTACTACAAGTGAGTCAAACATGTTAGTGGCAGATTTTTATTTATTTTTCCTGGAATTAAATGGAACATGTCCAACCAAATTTGTTAATGTCAAAACTACACATATTGTGAAACAATCATCTGACAATTTACATCCATCCTTATCTACAGGAAAGAAACATGCAATTTGCATCCAATTTACTAAGATTTCTATTGTGGTGGTCCCATCGCGAAGATTACTTTGATTTTCCCCTTTTGGTATAACATATCTAATAAACTTCAAATCAGTCACATGCTACTGCTGCCCTTGGAAACGTTCCTTTAGTCTTGCTACCAAGGAGTATATGTAGTAATTATTTTTGGATACTTCCATTCATCTGAAACGAGAACCTATGGATAAACCTATTTTGTATTTTATCCCGAAAGGTCCTTTTCATTTCATCCTTTCAATAAAAGGGCTTACCCTGTAACTACAAATGACTTACCGTTATTTGTATTAGGATTTATACTGATAATATAAATGTTATTCCTTCTAGGTTGGTATGATTATGTATTCTTTGTAAAATCTCTAGAATGCATAAGGCCAAGAGAGGACTTATCTTACAAATTCTATGACGTCATTATCCTCTTAAGAAAAAAACTCATACCTTTGATATAAAGACTTAAGCCCCTGAATGACAAATCAAACCCATATAGCTTTCAAGACGCACTTGCAGCATTTATTTATTCTTGACACATCTGTTTAAGTAAACACATAATCCATGGTAATTGGGTTTCTTGATCTTTATCTTTACAAGGGAAGATTACCCTAAGGCTATAATACAATATAGTTGCATTTGCACTATTATGCTGATCTATATCTTGGACATAAGATGCATCATGTTTTACATACATAAGTTTTCCTCCCAATGTAGGAATTTTCCTTAGGGGCACTCAACTATCTTTTGTAACGTACCAAAATTTGCTCATAACATCTTATTGTAAATTTCCTATCGGTTACTTTGCATAGCATTTCGATATCAAAGTGTTTTTGAGCAATTGTTAGTGTGCAGACCAAACCAATGTGCTGCCAATATTTTAATCAATAATGTACATACACAAACATTAAAGTATCTAATGAATTTAAAATGGTATAGAAAAATAATTTTGGTACACAAAAATTACCATGAAGAAAACATTTCAACGCATAACAAGTGAGACACTATGTATGTGGTTCACCCAGATCCCTGGGCTACATCCACCAAATGGTCACATCCTATGACAAATTATATTATTAAAGCAGTTACAATATGCAACAAATATTGTTCCCTCTCAAAGGCTCTTTTGTCTTGTAGAGAAATTATAAAACTATTTATTCTTAACATCACGGTACAAAAAGAATTTATCAAACTTTACAAGTATCATTCTGCTTGTTAACAAATTTTTTTTTGGCTTCCAAACCGCCTATGCTCGGTAAGGTTGGGTCAAACAATTGGCAATAAAAATGTGTACCTGATAGTTATCCTACCAGAAAAATTAACTGAAGTAGGAGACAGTTACATTTTTATAAAATCTTGAATTATATTACAAACCAATATACTCACTTGCCAAACAGGGAATTTTACCTATACTAAGCGACTTTGCTTGGATCCTTTCGTGGAAGCTGATTTGGAGATGATTTGGTAAGTTCCCTGGGTGAGCCAAAAGTAAGTGAATGGGTCATGATG
>LPNX010755860.1:206072-218437 GCA_001517045.1 Pseudotsuga menziesii | reverse complement strand
TTTTGTGGGATTTTCAGGGAAATATGGTAGGCAAATGGACAAATGAGCCATGTAGTGAGGTAGATGAGGTAGTTAACCATTTTTGGGTGTTAACAACATACGCGACTGTTTTGAAAATAGTCGCGTATGAGGCCGTGCATATGGTTTTTTCAATAAACTAATGGGAAAATTTGCAATTTCTTGTGCAGGATGGTCCTGGAGTGGAGAGAGCGTGAGCATGGTGAAGTAGAGGAAGCAGTAAGGGCTGACCTAATGGCTCAACAACCTCTATGTGCATGCAGACTCTACAAGTTTTGGTGTCTTGGTGGTTTGAGGGCCAAACCAAGACTATTACAGATGCTGGTGGATTATTGGGATCCAGACTCAGAGTCCTTCCAGATAGATGGGATGTCCCTCACCATAGAGGTGGAGGACATCAACTTCATTACTGGGCTTTCTAGATGAGGGGAAGTGGTGAACCTTCGTTCCCATGGTGGGCCAGGAGGTGGCCTGACTATCGACGAGTACATTGCAGTGTACTATTATCCAAACACAGAGAAGGTAGGGAGTCAGGTCCCTACCAATGCTATACAGGTGTTGGGCCTAAAGGCCATATTATTGACACTAGGCAGGATAGTCAGCTTGGCATCACTCCACCAAACCTCATGGCCGCTGATGTTCTATGCAGTGGAGTGCATGAGACCCATGCTCTATGACTGGAGCACTACACTACTGAGCAACATGAAACACCAACTCAATGAGTGTAAGGTAGGTAGGGTGTAGAACTTCGGGTTTAGAAGTATTTTAAGCACGTTTTTCTTCAAGCGTGTTCCAGGATTGAGCCCCAGAGTGGATGTTCCTCTCCACAGGGTTCGAGATCCAGCCCAACGACGTTGGGCATATGATATGCACAGACTAGGGGGTGGTAGGGTGGCCAACCCATATCCAGCTGACTTCTTTATGTGGTGGCGACGATAGATAGTTGCCATCAATGACTACCTATACACAAGGATAGATTTCTGGGGGGACTTGGACATGTCGTTACCACCAGGATCGGCATATGGCGATATAGGTAACGAATCTCGACCCTCTCTTTTTAAATTTTGAGTTATTTAATTTTTTTGTATTTTCTTGATTATTTGGAATCAAAAAGACATATTTTTGGGTGATAACACATAGTGACATCTACCACTTGTGTGTAGATGTGGGACCATGGCAGCCAAAAGGCTTCCCTCATCATAGATGGAGGGGAAGAGGAGATGACATCATGGGTGTGGATGCGGAGCAGACGCTCCAAATCATTCATACCAATTTTGTGATATTGACTCATAGAGTTCCCATGGCGCAAGCCGAGGACTTTCCTGAGGTGATGCAGTGGCAGGTGGTGGGTGTAACAAGCGCATGGGTGCATTTATTCCAATGACTAGCTAGAGCCGTAGTGACCTTCCATGATCACAACCCTCCTCCTCCTCCACAAGATTAGACACCTGGGAGTGTATACATTTTGTACGACCGTGTACTATATGATGGTGGTTTGAAAGCCCCAATTTTGTATCATAACACTATGTATTATCACATTTTTGAGATAGATCCCATTTCTAGGCTCCGCCAAGGTCGTTCCTTCATAATCCACTAACTCATACGCACCCTTCTCTAACACATGCTTGACCACGTAAGTACCATGCCACATAGGATTAAATTTCCCTTCCCCCAAGGGTTATTTCAGTTGATCCCACAAAAGGACCAAGTCTCCTTCACTAAATTCCCTTGGACGGATATACTTATCATACTGGACCTTAACACGACCTTTATTGACTTCTAGAGCCACCAAGGCATCCCTACGCCGCTCATCAAGTTGCTCAAGGTGAACCAAATGCTCCTCCAATGGGAAAGTTTTCGGTAAGAGTTGTACAGCTAGCTTCAACGAAGGAATTTCACATTCAACCAGCATTATCGACTCCACTCCATGTACAAGCTGATATGGAGAAAAACCAGTGGCAGTCTTAACAACGGTTCAATATCCCCACAAAGAAGGATATAACATGATGTGCCAATTGTTCTTGCTTTGTGTGATGGTTCATTGGAGAATGGATTTGAGTGATTTATTCACTGCCTCTACCTATCCATTCGCTTGGGGGTAGTAAGAAGAGGAATACTCTTGCTTATACCCTAACTTAGATGCCAACTCTTCCATCATATGATTCTGAAAGTGTGAGCCATGGTCAGTGACAAGCTCTTTCGGAATCCCGAACCGAGTATTAATTTGGTTGAACACAAAGTGAGTGGCTGTCTCACCATCGGATTTCACTGTAGGCATAGCCTCAGCCCATTTCATGAAATAATCAATAGCCACTATAATATGATGGTGCCCCCTAGCCAAAGCTAGATTGCAATCCATAAAATCGAGCCCCCACTTAGTGAAGGGACCGGTGGTGATAATGGGATGTAACGGGGTAGGTTTCGAGTGCATATTACGTGCGAACACCTGGCAAGGGTGGCACCTCTTGACCGCATCAACACAATCCTTAAAGATCGACAGCCAGAAATAACCCGCTCTTAAAATATTTTGAGCTATAAAAAGCCTAGATAAATGACCACCACACGCCCCTCCATGGAAATCATTCAGCACTACCTCAGCCTCTTCATGAGTTAAACAACACCGTAAAATGGAATCTACCCCATGGTGGTACAAAGTATTGTCCACTATGAGGTAGTTCTTAGATATGTGACGTAATCATCGTTGTTCATCTCGCAAGAGGTGAGTAGGGGTCTTCAGTGTTTGTAAAGATATTATGATATCCCCATACCATGGGTCTAATGTTGAGATTAAGAAGATGTGTTCATTGACAAACGTATCTTCACAAACCAACTCCTTGGCCTCGCTCGGGAAATCCGATAGAAGCTCTGCAAAAATTAAAGACTTCTTCGATTTTGCCAAAACAAACTCGAGATCGAATTCTTGGAGAATGACAATCCATTTATTATACTTTCCCCCAATCATCCTTTGGGTGAGGATGAATTGAAACGGATTGACATGGTCCACAACCAAGGTCTGGCGAAGGAGAATATAATGTCTCAACCGCTGAACCGCATGTATGGTAGCTAAAGCAAGCTTCTCGACATGAGAATAATGAATCTTTGCATCAATAAAGTTTCAGCTCAAATAATATATGACATGCTCCTGGAGCTCCTCATCCTCTTGAACCAAAACCATACGAATCGTCTCTAGGGACGCGGACACATATAATAGAAAATCACGGCCATAATCCAGAGGACTAATCACCAGGGCCGATGCTAGGGCTCACTTGAGTGCTTCAAAGGACTCCTGGGCTCGCTCATCCCAATAAAAGGGGGTGTCCTTCTTCAAGAGATGCATGAAGCCTCTAGTCAAATTGGCAAAGTTGACGACAAATCTTCGTAAGAAGTTTGCCACGCCTTGCAAACACTGAAGATGACGAATATTATTTGGGGGAGACAACTAATGTATTGCCTCAACCTTCAAAGGATCGACTCTTATACCCTCTTTAGAAACGATGAATCCTAACAAACACCCTGATTTCACACAAAAGATGCACTTATGAGGATTTAGTCTAACCGAATAGTGCCGGCATCTTTCGAATACCAATCTCAAGTGATAGGGATGACGCATTCTCATGCAAGAATGAGCAGCAAGGTCATCCAAAAATACCTCGATAATTGACTTGAGATCGTGGAAAATCAAGGTCATTGCCCAATGAACTGTAGCTCCGGCATTTTTCAGGCCGAAAGGCATTTTCCGATATGCAAACATTCCCCAAGGACAAATAAATGAATTCTTATGTTGGTCCTCAGGTTTAATCTATATCTGATTATATCCGGAAAAGTCGTCCATGAAGGAGAACATGTTGCTACCCGCACACTCATCCAAAATATGATCTATAAATGGTGTGGAGAAGTTGTCCTTAGGATAGGCATAATTCAAATTGCGAAAATCAGTACATATGTGGATCGCTCCTTGCTTCTTATCAACCGGAACAGGGTTTGAAACCCATTCTGTCAAGGGAACGAGATAGATGAAACTGGATTCCAACAGCTTCTCTATCTCTGCCTTAATCGCGGGTGCTTTCCTAGGATTCATCATACGTAACCATTGTCGAACAGGCTTAGCATTGGGGTAAGTCTTAATCTCATGCTCAACAATACGAGGGTCAATACCTGGAAACTCGTCGTAAGACCAAGAAAAAATATCACGGAATTCCTTAAATAGCTCGGTGTATTCCAGAATCTCAGCATGGGAACATTCCGCCCCAATATAGACATTCTCTATCGTGCCAGGATTGCAAGAGATGTTGATAGGAATCGTTGACGACATGTTCGCCATGTTTCCATCAGCCATATGACCAGGAGAGCTTAATGGAACCACAAGACTACCAAATCTCTAACTAAAAACCGCCCTAAAATCCTCATGCTCCAAGCGGTCAAGCTCTAGAAGAAAGTACGATCTATGATGGAGTTCCTCCTGTGGTGGCTCAACTCCCGACATAGCCTCAATAATCGCTTCATCCGAAGGGAAAACCATATCAAGGTAGTCATGTGCGTGAGAAGAGTATACTGCCCATGCTGGCAGCACATAAGGGTCCTCCTCCATTTGCGAAGAGGAAGGACTAGGCTCTACAACAAACTTGAGATTAGCTTGATAAGCTATCATAGTTGCAAAAAGCGGCATGTTCGTCTCGAAAGGCTCACTCGAAGTACTCGGTGTAGGAAGAATCCAAGGATCTTCCATATGACTCGTGCGAAAAGACACCGATGTCGTAGATGTCGAAGCCTCATCAGAACTAGATCCTATCATGAGGATCAGTGTAGGACAACTAAAGCTTCCCATGAGGGATGGATACATGCCTACACCCACACTCCCAGTTTCCAGCTAAGAGTGCTCAATGATCGGGATTGAAGCTCCCGAAGATGCGGTAATAGATAGATTCTTGAATGTCGTTTGATCAATCGTTACGATCTTCCCATTATGTGGAAAGCATACAAAGTGGAACAAGGAAGAGGCAACGGCTTGCATACTATACATCCAGTTCCTACCCAGCAAGAGATTATATTCAAGTGGCGCATCAACCACCTCGACCTCTATCGCCACAGTCTTCAACTCCCAAATGGACTTTAAGGGAAGGAAGGATGCCGTGCAGTCTAAAAGATCTCCCATCAAAAGTAGTTAACAAATTCGCTGATTTAGACAGCTCAGGAGAACCCAGACCCTTCCAACAGGATAAAGACATCACAGAAGAAGCAGCGCCCTCATCAATCACAGTGCGCTTGATGGTCATATTAAGACATTCTACGTGAACCAAAAGAGACACATAGTAGGGCAAGCGAGGCTGAATTCCTACAGTTTCAAATTTGATCACAGAGGAAGAATCATCATCATTCACACCAAGGGCAGAAAGCAACGCCTTCCTTTGCGAAGGACAACTCTGAAGCACTTCCAAAAAAGACATTGCACAAGGAGTGTGGCCCAAATCCTCGACAACTGAATAATTCTAGGTGGCTCAGGAATTTGGATTATGCCCTGAATTCTTAAGGACTCCCTTAGGAATGCGAGGTGTAGCTTCAGGTTTATCAGTAGGTTTCTCAATGCGCAAAGGGGACCCTGGTGGATCAGGCTCTTTGCCTAGGCTGGGTTGTGACGAACCATAATCCTTCGCATGGGTCACAAATTTTGCAGCACGAACCATGTTAATGCACCCACGACCACTACCCTCCAGTGGATCATCATCACCAGACTGGTCATGGGACTTCAAGTTCATATTTTGATTATGCGGTAAAGGGTTAGTTAGCACAGTTGGGCCCTGTGCCAAGAATCTCGAAGCTTCTTCAATACGAGGGCACAAGTAAGTGATGTGATCGTCCTTAGATAAATTGCAAGGGAAATTAACCTTACGTTTATCTTGCTTTCCCCCCCTAGCATTTTGGCTATTTTTGTTATTATTGTTAGCATTCTCATTCTTATTCCCACCTTTTTTATTATTTTTACCCTTTTTTCTATTCCGTCCGGGCTGCTGGTTACCCTTCTAGTCTGACGATTGCATAGAAAGTACACTCGTTGTTTGGGTGGGTTGAGACGAAGCCGTAGCTTGTCCCGAAGTAGATTGGTTGATTGACAATTTACTAACTTGTTTTGCAACCGAATCTGTAGGTTTCACACTTGCACAACCCACAATGCCATTAGCATGTGGTCCGGGTTTGACTTTGGGATCGAAACTGGAATGAGGAGCATTGGGAATAATCTCATACAATAAACCAGACTGAGCATAAATCAAATCCAGTTCTTGTGCCTTAAAAATCACTTGTTCCTCATTCTGTACTCCGGATGTGGAAACATCCTTCGCTATATATGGCAATAACGACTTGAGGAACCACTCAAGGAGGAATTTTAGCAATATAAAAGCTTTAATTAACCTCTTCCGTCTACGCCACTCTTAAATATGATCAGAGATATGTGTGGCTTTATCTTGCCGAAATGTAGACAAGAGTTCAGTACCAACGTCATAACGCACTAGTATCTGGAAGTGATTAAGAAAATTCATCGGAAGGTCATCGAACAAAGCGAAAGCTCCCCTAGGTAACTCTATATACCATTTCGCGGCAGGCCCTGTAAGGGTGGGTTGAAATAGTATCAAATGGACTGAGTCCTGATGTAAGGAATTCGAAGAGCACCATAGGTGAAATGTAGTAATGTGGTCGCTCAGACCCTCTCCCAGTTTTCCCTCAAACTTAGGTATGTCCGAAGGAAGCTTGGTAGGGACAGCTGGCCAAGCCAGGTCGTGAGCCACGGGATCGTTTATCAGTCTCGACAAGTCAGGAAGATTGAGTGTCATGAGGAAAGGGAGCCTAGGATGATGAGGTCAATGGACCGCTCCCTGATTCATATAGGGCTGATTACCACCATGGCCTTAGCCATAGTGTCCTCCTCTCGTATGACCCGTATAGGGTGGTGTGGAAGCACCATAGTGCAGTGGACCTTGACTAGTAGGAGCTACAAAGCCATAATTAGGAGAGTAAGCAGGTTGTTGATACCTGCCTCCATAAGGTGAAGAACCCTGTCCATATTGCGTCCCATAATAGGGTCCATAAGCCATCGCATGCGATGCCCCATGAGACACTCCGTAGGTAGGAAGATACGCTCCAGAAGTAGGGATATACATACCGAAAGTAGGGATATATGCCCCGGAAGTAGTAACGTGACTTCTAGAAGTATGAACATAGCCTCCCAAAGCAACGGGCAGTATGTAAGCCTGAGACACAATCGGTCTAGTAACCGTAGTACAGACCTGACTCGTAGCCAAATGCCAGCTCAAAGGACCACGCGAATAAGGTGGAGGATGTACATTTGAAGAACTAGGGACCGAGGATGAAGGAATCTGAGTAATAATGTACGTGCTACTGCCTATCTTCACTCATCTCGAATATGGTATCCTAATCGGATCGCTAACCCTAGACCTAGGAGGGATATGTGATGTAACTTCCACCACTGGGATGGAAGGTGCAATGTGACTAGTGCTTCCAAAACTCTCCGCATGGTAAGGAATGAGAGTTCCCCCAGGCATAGTGTTAGGCTCAAAGTTAGATTCGGCATGAAATGCCAAATCATGTGTAGGGAAACCAGACATAGCATAACTACCGTAGCTAGTGCTGGCGGGTTCAAAATGAGTCTCGGCATCCTCTGGCATTCCATACCGATAACCCTTCAATGGGGAATCAATCCTAGAGTGGGTAGGTCTATCGTGCATGGTTCCTATCTCAGAAATCACAGGACCTAACTCATCCAAGTTGGGTGAAGGATCGTAAGTAGAAGTAAACTCCCCATCGTCTACACGAATGGGAGGAGGTGGTTCAGGAATATATTCTAAATGGTCTCCCATGGTGTGTGAATCAATGTGCAAAATAGTCCGCTTGGACTGTCTAGGTCTCTCTCCCAAAGGAGGAGGAGAAGTAGAAGGTGGAATTCCTGCTAAACAACGAGAACGATGAGGAACCGCACCTGAATCCACAATGACTCAAAAAATAGAACAGACGCTCTATTTACGTAAACCCTAGGCCAACTGTCATGCACAGAGCAATCACTAATAAAATCTAGAGCCAAATGCAAGCAAACAAGGGCTGGATAAATGAGCTCCCAAATGAAGCAGGTATGTCTCGCCTAGGAGAGGCTTGAGACTCCCATACACAACAAGCAGAGGTACGTAACCAATTATTGTGTCCCTCAGCTTCAACGCGTATAGCGACTGTGCTGTCCGACCCCAACCTGGCTGGGACACCCACAAAATAAATCCTACAAAGTACCCCCTCAATATCCTAGGTAAGGCCACTAAGATCACCTCAATATAATCAATGCTCAAGCGGGCAGTCGCAGGCGGGATTGACCGTATGGGCAGGGTAGCAAAGCCCGAAACTCTCGAAAGAGCCCCCAGATACGAATACAACCCTGGAAATATCTCCGGTGCTACTCAGTTATGACTGGGGTCATCCCAATCAATAACCGCTCACACTGCCTCGTGCTTAACTCCCTTTTGAGAGGAGGATCCTGAGAAACACTGGTTATACCAAGGATTTCACACACTCACCTAGACAGACACATACATGTTGTTGTTTAGTGATCTTGGAGAATTAACTTACAATGAACTATTCCAAGATCCTAAAACCTAAGCTTGTTGGTGCACCCTATAAAAGAAAAGAGTGTAAATCATTTTACTTTAGCATTGATTTTAATTGGCTTTATTACTCAAAAAAGGGATATGACCGTGCAACTAAGGGTGTTATGACACAACATGAAGTAAAATGCACACCTAACAATCAATGCAAATGCATTGTATCCTTGAAAATAGGGTATGCTACTACGTGAAATGCACAATTCTCTTCAAATGATGAATGCAAACTTTTCCTATATGAAGTCCTAACTAGTACTCCAAAGCAAATCTAGTGCAAGTACAATGCAAAGATGCAAAATGCAATGCATGATGATAAGCAAATGTTTTTGGATTTTTTGAAATAAAATGAGATGCAAAAAGCAAAGAAATGATTCTACAACCCCTAGACTCTGCAAGCACATACAAACAGCACTCAAGAAAAGCACTAAGGTAAAAGAACTCTAATGCACTCACGGGGGCTTCACTTATTGACCAATATCCTATCACGTTAGTTCATATTGTGGGTTTTAAAATTATCAAAAATTGGACCAATATATTGAAGGTATTGGGGGGATGAGGGGTTTAAGGTGGGGTTGGGTAGGGTGGTTTATAAGGATTGAGGTATAAAAAGGGGTGGGGAGGAGGTTTTAAGTATTGGGAGGGGGTTTCAACAAAAATACTTTGGGGCAATATTTTTGGAAATTAAGGGTATTCTTTAATATCTCATGATCGCACGTGCTATGTGAGAGGTTCACTAAGTGAAGTCCCCATGAATGCACTAATCTCAAACAAAAAATCGAAAATGCCATGACAAGAACCTTCTTAAAAAAAAATTTAGCCTAAAAAAAACGTTTCTGGTCAGAAACAAAGGTCTAAACAAACTCAGGCAGTGCCAAAGGAGACTCAGCAAATATCAGAATTCACCCAGCAACCAATTAACTCCCACAAAAAGGCAAAATCAAGGGCATACGTGACTGTTCGCAGTAAACCCACGTGTATACACGGAAATTGCAAAGAAACCCGCATGTATACACGACTGTGAGTTAAAAACTCACGTACAGGAAGAAAGGTGCATAAACTTAAGGAAAATAGACAGGCTGAGACAAAATTCACACCAATCAGACACTACCAGGCATACATGCCCCCAGACCCGACACAGAAACAAGAGACAAAAGAGAAATTCAAATTCATTGAATGCCAATAAAATAACCCCTAAAGGAAAACTACTAGGAACTCCCCAGTGGAGTCACCAATTCTGTTACGGAGAGAAATTCCTATGGCTTGGGGTACCACAACAGACATCTTGACTCCAGAAATCAATCCTTTCCAATATGCAATAGAAATTAAATGCATAACACTAAAGGATCAGACCTTGTACCTTGTTCCAGATGGTTGAAGTAGATCCCCATTGAGATTTCCAATCTTCAGCTTAAATTGATAGATTACTTCCTCAACAACAAGTAAACAATACAATCATTCTATATATCATGGTGTTAGATCTATTCTAGCATATATAATCAATAATGTATAAGAATTTGACATAATCCCATGGATAAAATATTCATTCAAACATAGATTATTGGACAGGAAAATATATTTCTATTAATATAAATCAGAGATTACAAGATACAACCTCTGACGGCACGTCTGTGAACCAGAGAAACTGAATCCCCCACTTGGGCCTCCACCACCTCAATCCTCCATCTCTCGATAGCAAGCTCACAAGCAAAAGGCAAGCTTGGGAAGAACACACTAGTGTTCCAAGTGACAAAGGGATGGAGACTCAAGCATAAGTTCCAGAAACAATGGACTATAGTTTCTTTGCTCTCAATTCTCTCTTCTTGCCTTCAATGTACCAAGGGGTTCCTTATATACCTTCCAAAGGGGTAATGAAAGGTCGAATCCGAGCGATCTCAAGGCATAGGGAAGGCCAGGAGTTAAATGAGTCAAATCCATGTCAAGGAAAACTCCAAAAGGATTTGGATTATGCACACATCCCGATGTACGCGGTTTTAGTGGTCAAACCCACATATATACGTGCTTATAGGTTTAAAAATCGTGTGTATCATTTTTCACATGTTTTTAGGGATGATCAAGGAAACATCAAAGGACAAAAAATGGTCCATAGGGTCTAAGGAGTCTGGAGCGGGATATGGGAAGGCCATACAAAGTGTGATTCACCTGGAGTGGTGAAATCAGCTATAACACATTCTTAATGTACTAAACTCAAAATGGCAATCATATGTTGATCACATGACAAAGATTCCCTTTACATGAAATTTTGTGGTGTCTAAGGGACACAATGATGCCTCGTGAGCCCCATGTCTAGTGTTATAAACTTCAAAAATAGCACCATATCCCACTTCCAAGACAAATATTCCCTATGTAGGGCCAATATGGTGGTTTGGGACCACACACATGGACCATATCTCCATAGTAAAATGATATAATGTAAGGTCATATATTTTTCATTATACCATGGAATGGTCCTCAAGTTCCATCCCTAATATACCTCCCCTCAACTTGTTGGCCATATCTCACATGTAGGCAAAGGATTCCCTACACATGCCCTATGCAATGATGTTCGTTATTGTGCAATGAACATGAGACCCATAATAAAAAAATTTATCCCAACACATGTGTTTTTTTATCAAACAAAGGATTAGTGACCAAGAATAATACATGATGTGAGAAATCTCAAAATAGCCACCATATCCCTATCAAACGAAAAAGATGGACTAGGGCCTTATGGATGGACTATGTAGAATCCAAAAGCCGCATTACATGGACTAAAACTCTGGATCTTCACCTTGTAACATGAATTGGGTCATGAGAACCATCCTTGGTGTACTAAACCTTCAAATGTGATACCACATCTTAATCACATGTCAAATGTTTCCTATGCATGGGATATGTTGTGGGATTTTCAAATGTGATATAACCACCACCCCCAAAAGTCCAAATTCTTATGACTTTTAAGGGAGGTTTTCTAAAAATAGCCTTAAAAGGGACCTTTAGGGGGTTTCAAGTCAACCACCCCCCCCCCCCCCCCCCCACAAAATTCATGAAAATTGGACTTTTGAGGACATATTTATCACAACCACCCCAACAAGTCCAACTTCCCATAACTTTTAGGGCCTACTTTAAAAAAATTTCCCCCAAAATCCCAATTATCATGCCATCTGGGGGCGACTTTCAAACAACCGCCCCCAAAATTCAAATTACTATGAATTTTGGTGCCATATTTAAAAGAACCGCCACCAATAGTTCATTTATCATTACTTTTGGGGGGGTTTAAAAACTACCTAAAAAATAACCTTTAGGGGGGGGTCTTTCCAACCCCCCACAGCGCCCCCCCCCCCCCCCCCCAAAAAAAAAAAAAAAGCTCCTAAAAATGGGAATTTTTTTTTTTGGGGGGGGGGGGGGGGGGGGGCGGGTGGCGCGGGCGTTCTAAAATATACCCCCAAAATTTCAATTCTCAATACTTTTTTTTTTTGGGGGGGGGGTGTTAGAACCACGCCCAATGGCCAAAAAAAATATTTAGGGGTGTGGGGGTTAGAAAAACTGTCGCAAGCTAAAACCACCTTGAAATTTTCTTTAGGGGGGGTTCTTTAAGAACCCCCCTCCAAAATTCATGAGAGTTGAACTTTTGGGGGTAGTTTTAAAACACCCTCCCCCAAAAGTCTAATTCTCATGACTTGTGGGGGCGATTTT
>LPNX010755860.1:192324-205955 GCA_001517045.1 Pseudotsuga menziesii | reverse complement strand
TTTTGGGGGGGGGGGGGGTGGTTAGCAAAACCACCCTAAAAGGGTATTTTGTTGTAGTGTTGCAAGAGTTTCCAGATGTGTTTGTTGCAATATCAAAATTGTCAACAAAAAGGGACATTGACTCCTCTATTGATTTGATTCTTAGAGATACTCTAATTTATAGGATTCCATATAGAATTAGTACACTAGGATTGGAGGAGTTACAGATGTAGTTGGAATAATTGTTGAAGAAAGCATATATATGCCCACGTGTATCTCCTTAGGGACCACCAATACTTTTTTCTGAAAAACAAGGATGGAATCTTGAGGTTTTGGATTGACTTAATACTATTGAAGAAGGTCACTATGAGGAATAAATATAATCTATCTAGAGTTTATGACCTTTTTTATCATCTATAAGGAGAAATATATTTTCAAAGATAGATTTGAGATCAGTTTAGCATCAGGTAAGGATAAAATAAGATATTAACAACACAACTTTTAGAACCATATTTGGACATTATGAATTTGTAGTAATGCCATTTGGTCTGACAAATGCACCAACTACTTTTATGTGTTTGATGAATGGAATATTTAGGAATCATTTAGATAAGTTTGTCACTATATTTCCTGATGACATTCTTATCTACTCAAAATCAAATTAGGAGGAGCATGGAGAGAACTTGAAGTTAGTACTACTAGTACTAAGAGAACTTCAATTTTATTCTAAGTTAAGAAATGATCATTTTATTATAAGAAAATCAATATTTCGGACACATCATTTTATAGGAAGGAATAACAATATATCAAGAGAAGATTGAAATTATTATGAGATGGAATACACCCAGGAATATTTGGAAAGTAAGGTCATTCATGGGAATTGTTGGATACTATAGGAGGTTCATAGAAGGATTCTCAAAAATTGCACATCCAATCATTTCATTAAAAAATAAAGGATTGAAAGTTGAATGGACAATTCCATGTGAGGAAATTTTCCAATAGTTAAAGAAATTACTCAGCAGTGCACCCATTCTGAAGATTGTTGATCCAAATGAAGATGTTGTGGTATGTTCATATCCTTGAAAGGAGGGAATTGGTTGAATTATTAAGAATGGATATGCATTTTGTTTCAAATTTATGCAACTTATAAAAGCATGAGAAGAAATATGCCACACATGATTTAGAACTTGATTTCATTGTATATGCATTAAAGACATGGATGAACTGTTTTATGGGTATAAATTTTGAATTAAGAACAAGTCGTAGTGGATTGAATTATTTATTTGAACAATAGACCTTGAAAGCCAATCAAATAAGATGGTTATCATTTTTAAATCATATCTAAGAAACAAAATTCTTGAATACATTATCTCAGATGGGAATTCTCTAAATGTTCAAGAAGCATTACACTAAGAAGATGTACAAAAAAAATATGAAATTTACATGTTGGAGGCTAATGGGATTATTATGCATACCAATAGGGTTTATGTTGCTAATTCTAGTGAATTAAGGAAACTTGTAATGAATGAGATTCATAATGTTCTATATGTTGGACATCATAGATATCAAATACAATTATAGTAGTAAGAAGTCGAAACTTTTGGCCAAGAAAGAAGAAAAAAATTATTGAGTATATAGCCAAGTACATGGAATCCAAAAGATTAATGGTTGAGCACATACATCTAGTAGGATTTCTACATGAATTTCCCATACCATAGTGGAAATGGGAAGTGGTGACAATCGATTTTATCACTAACTTGCCTAAGATATCAAGGTAGCAATATTCCATCATGGTAGTGGCAAATAAGATAATAAACGTTTGTCACTTTATTTCAATCAAGTCAACTCATAAAGAAAACAATACAGCATAAATTTACATGAAATAAAACCTAAGGAAAAAAAATTAGATAAAGATCCAAGATTTACTTCAAAATTTTAGAAAAGGATATTCAAGAGATTTGTAATGAATCTAAATTTATGTACAACATATCATCTACAGTCAAATGGATAGACTAGACAATGAATCAAGTCATTTAAGATATGTTAAAAATGTATGTGATGGAAAAGGCATCCAAGTGGGAAATATATTTGTATTTAGTGGACATTTCATATAGTAACGGATGCCATTCTTCTTTGAAGATGATTCCATTTCAATATTTGTATGGTATAAAGTGAAATAATCCAATCTTTTGGGATAATCCAATAGAAAAGGAACTAGTTAGTCCAAAGGTACTTAAGGAAATAGAATAGAAGATGGTTCAAATCAAGAAAAATTTAAAGACAACACAAGATAGGAAGAAAAGTTATGCAGACAAGGGAAAAATGTCAAGAGAGTTCAGAATATTTAAAAGTTAGACTAAAAAGTGTCTCCTTAAAATTGGAAAGTTGTTTTAAGTTAGAAGCTAGATATTTTGGGTAATTTGAGATCCTAGATAGGATAAGGCTTGCTTCATGTGAACTTCCATCACCCTCCTGCATAAAATTTCATAATGTATTTCATGTATCACTAATGTAAAAGTTTGTACTTGACCTTAACAATGTTTGATTGGGATTTAATTCAAGTGTAACTAGAAGGAGATATGAAGATAACACTAGCATGCTTCGCAGGTAGGAAATTCATGTTGCTCAGGAACATAGTAATAGGGAAGGGAAAATTCCAATGGACCGACTACAAACTTAAAGAAGTGATATGGGATATGGAGGATGAAATGTTGGAGGCATATCCACATTTATTTTGAAATTTTTATGTACTCCATGTATATAGTGTTGAAATGCACCGAGGATGGTGCATGAATTAAGGGATAAGGCTAATGGAATAACCCATTTTTTACCCTAAAAATGTAAATATGTGTGTAATGATGAAGTGGCTAGACATCCAAAAAAATGGCCTAGGATGACAAAAGATGTTTTAATGATGTACATGTATTGATAATATTAAATCCCTTGTGACTGAAAATTAAGAAGTACAGAGAAGATATAGGGGGTATGATTCCACAATGGGGGATAAGTGGATAGGACCTTAGTGATTTATATAATTGAATTCCCTATTCTTCCTAGTAAACAATAGTTAGAAATATACACTAAATTCCCTAAACAAGGTTTATGGTAGTTGATTTAGTTTATCATTATTATTAAATTAAGTTGGGATTCAAAGGTGAAGAGTGTAATCCTTATGAGGACCACATGCAAAAATGAGTGAATGTAACTAAAAAGTGGGGGATTGAGTTTATGGGATCACTCTTAAAATAATTTTCCATAATTTTTCTTGTTGGAGGAATTGGGGAGGTTGTAGAGGGGAAAATGTAGTTATGTTGATAATTGAACTTCCATGCACCTTGATGAGAAATTTCCATGGGAAATTATTATTAATGGTTGGTGTCCCTTTGTTAGATGAAATATGACCTGCAGATTAGAATACCTTGAGTCCTAATATTGAAATTCCATGGGTAACTTTCATTGGATCACTGAAAGGGAATTGGGATGGCATACGGTACTGCATATAGAGAAGGGGAACCCATTCTTGGTGTTATGCAAACTAGGGGTGAAAGAGTTATAGTTGATTTGGATAGTTGTAGAGAGGTTTTGTGCACTAGAGAGTTTCTAAGTTGTATACTAAAGAGAATGATAACCTCAACTTTAGGTGGCCTCCATCATATAAATATTAAGTGTGGTAGAGTTTATAATACTAAGAGTAATACCCTTAATTTATATTCAATTAGAGGAATATTATCATAAATAAAAATGTTGAATGTGTCTTAAATTTCATGTTTATATGTTTGTTTATGGCATATCATTTATGTCATATTAAGTTATGCAATTGATTATTTTCCAAATTGTGCAATTCTTTATCTATGGAACTAAATCAACATAGATATGGATGTATACATAGTAGAAATTCATTTTTGGCATTGTAGTTAAATAGTTAATGTTTGTGTAGTGTATTTATGTTGTTATTATCCATAGTTAGTTATTTAAAATGGAGCCAGTATCAAAAAGAATATTTTGAGATGAAATTAAGGTACCTAATAGCCTTGAAAGTGGAAAAAGGTTAATGAGTACATGACAACGAATACTTTGATGGATGAATTTAAGTGATTGATTTACTCTCTTTTTAATGAAAACAATCATCTTTTATTATTGATTCAATTTGATTAAATTTTCTTTGGTTCGGATCTTTTAAATGTTGTGATTTTGTATTCTCTATTTCAATTAAAAGTGAAGATAATATATACAATAATATATCATACAATGTAGTATAAAGGAAAAATATGAACTTAAAATGGCATTATGGCTTCAATAAAACTTTGTGCATTAACAAATAAAAGCTAAAAATGAAATCATGTAATAGTAAGAAGTTTGAAGAAAAGTGGTATAACCAAATCCCAACTTTAATATCAAAGATGGTTTCATTATATTTTTCAATCAATCAATTGTAATCAAACAACTTTCATTCCTTCAAGGAGAGGATCAGTTTGATTCTACTCATGGTCTACTTTGATGTTTTTCAGACTCTACAAGAGTAGAGTTAGTAAGGCTATAAAAAAATCAATGTGGAATTATATAGAAAAAAATACTAATGTAAATCAATACAATGCTTCAACTAGTACAATATCTTTACAAGTGTTTAATCTTTTATACTCAATGATAATTAGGAAGAGGACATGTTGCCTCAATATAAATATAATGAGCTTCAACCCAAACCAATATTTGAATTCTTGGTGAGTATTCCTTATATAATTGGAATTATTAGACCATGAAGAAAGAGAAAGAAATTAAATAACCTACCGCATATAGTCAACTAAATAGTTTTCCATCCATGTGTGGGGATATAACTACAAGAGACTAAGTTATTTCTATAAATTCAGATAGATGTAAGATTAGTTTAGGATAGTGTGCTACATGGATGGATAAATGGGAGACTAGGTTACCAACGAAAATAAGAAAAATCCATTTGAAAACATAGAATGTGAATTGATTTCAAATAACTCTATACGAAAACAAACAATTTCATCATTCCATTTAAAATGCAAGTCATTTAGATACAATTTACATCCATAATATGACAAAAAATTGTTGCACTAAATAAATTCATTATCATGTTCTTCCCCTTGCCCCAGTAATATCGGCTTTCATTTGTATTTTTTAAGTTGGTTTTATCACAACTAGTTTCTTTCATGTTCCCTTTAACTCCCTTACATTGTTCAGATTCTAATATTTCATGTATTCTTCACATATCCTTGTGGACAAAGATATAAATTCTTGAAATATTCAAATGTTCTTGGTAGGAAAATCTATTTGGGTGTCCATGAAAGAAGGCCACCCTTCCAATTGAGTTATTTTCCAATAGACATATGCACTTGACTTCATTTTCACCCAAACTAGAGATCCAAGACCATGATATTTTTCTACTAAGAAAAAGGATACAATAATCTATATCGTTTTATTGTGAAAAATACTTCAATGTAGTGGGATAAGAATCGACAACTTAAACACCAAATAGAGCAAACACTTTAAATCTAAGCAATAAAACCCAATGAAAAATTCCAAGGAGAATTCCCTTCCATAGTTTTCCTTTGAAATTAGAGAAATGGTGAGGGGAATTCCTATACTCAATACCACTAAATTAAAACACCAAAAAATTAACCAAATACATGTTAGAGGAGGAGACGATATGTCCCCAAGTTCTGCAATGGAGTACACAACTAAAAACACCATAAACAATCTAGTGAATTCCTCCCAAGAAATTGGCATGAAGTATATTTATACAAAAAACAAGAAAATGTTCTTGAATTATCAGGGTTCAAATTAACATGCATCCAATCAATATACCATCCCAGAGCCCTTCATAATATCAAGTATATGAGAAGGAAAGTGATGAGCATGGAAAAACGCCTTCCATTAATTTTGGATTTGTATGTGATTTTGGAGATTCCACTTGTCTATGGTGATGAGTGAGTTGATGAGAAGCTTAAGAGTAAGAAACTTAGGGTTAGTTGTGATACCCAAAATACTCCCCTTTTCCATTATTAGTCCAAAGGAAATACAACATCCTCTATTGGCCATTATATTAGCTATAAAGTTTAGACTTCTGGGAATGTGGAAGAACTCCATTGGATCCAAATTGTTCATATAGATATGTGCTCAAGAGATAATACTATTATGATATGGATCATCTGGAAGGAATTTTCCATCCATATGATGGATAATCATCATTGAGTCCCCTAACTCCATTAGTTCCTTGATTCGAAAAGTGTTTACTATAATGAAACATTGCCATAGTGTGAGATCTTTAGCTTTCTTATTTGACATCTTGCCTAGATCCCAAGTTAAGGAAGATACAAAATCTCAATTGAGGTCTAAAATAACCCATACCCCTCCTTCGATGGGATGCTTGGCATGTACCTTTTCTCCCTTTACCTATAAATTTGATATTGGTTTGAGGAAATCGTCTTTCCATTTTTCCTCTGAAATAAATTTGGCTTGTGGAATGTGGCTTGCTTCTCCTAGCAATATTCCTCATAATGGACATTCTTCCCACATAATGAGCATACCTCTGAGTATCAACAATTGGTGCTATGAAATTTCCTCTTATAGCATTTAAAAATGAGTGATGTTGTGCCAAATGAATACATCTTATCCTTCTTGTTTATTTGAATGACCTTTTTATTTGTTATTCTTAGTGTTGGTGCAGGTTGAGTCTTTCCACTTTCCTCATCACTTCCCTTCTGCAATCTACCACAATAAGGATGGAGTGGGAGTGTGCTTCCCCCTTCTTTCACTAATTTTTTTTCATATGATGAACATGCCAATTATTCCATGTCTTTTCCCTTCACAAAAGTGATCTTGGAGTTTGTATCCTTTTCCACTCTATCATCAAAACCTAGGCCTTCATTATTGTTCAAATATTTATCTACAATGAGGATTAGGATGCCTTGACTTATCTTACCTATCCATCATCCATTGTTTTCCATTTTCCTTAGCAATTTGAAGCCAATGCCTCTTGTATTCTTTTAAAAATCACCAAAATTGTCTTTAGAAATATTTAAGGAAGGTGATCGTGGAAAAGTTGTCTTGACCTTAGTATTATATTTACAAGTGGTAATGTAAGGTTTTTTCTCATCCTTGTTCTCTTGAGTAGTTTCTTGGATATTTGCAAATTCCCTTCTCCTTCTCTACCAACTATTGCTACACCTAAGTCATCATTTGCGTGAGCCTGTCATTTTTCCAACTATCCAGCCAATTGACCTTCTCTCCCAATTGTACAAGTTGAACTGTACTTGTGTACCAGTCTTTTGTAATTGTAGTGAGGGAGCCTTGGAATTCACTGAATTGATTATTTGTCAATTGAAATAAATTTATATACGTCCCAAACTTTTTTTCCATCTCTACTACATATTGGCCATACATTTGGACCTTCTACAAGTGTGTGTTCTCTTCTTAAAGATAAACATTGATGGTCTA
This sequence comes from Pseudotsuga menziesii, assembly GCA_001517045.1. Classification (NCBI taxonomy): domain Eukaryota; kingdom Viridiplantae; phylum Streptophyta; class Pinopsida; order Pinales; family Pinaceae; genus Pseudotsuga; species Pseudotsuga menziesii. The sequence continues at coordinate 198,515 of LPNX010755860.1, read as the reverse complement.
CATGTATTCTAACATTTTTTAAATTGCTTTACCAATGCTAGACCTAATTTCTCTTCCAAGTTCTAAAAGTTATGTCACTATCAAGGATTCAATTTCTTTTATACCTTACTATTTGTAAATTGGGGAATTATATCCCAATCATTTCACTAGCACAAATCCTCTACAACATTGAAATATGTTCTTTTTTTACATGTATTATGCACATACCATTGTCATATAAATGGCTAGAAGGCCTATCTTTGTTGTTGAAAATTGTCACCTTCTGCGAACAAAAGTTGTTTCCCTAGCCTGAAGTCCTTACAACTACAAAAAATGAGTTACAATAATGAGAAGAAATTCCCCTAATATCGGTAGATGTTTAGAATGGATCTTTCACATGTCACACAATGTAATGTACCATCCTTCTAGAATGCTAGATCTCAATAGTTTTACCTTCAAGAAGCACACCACAAAAGCATACAAGATTAAAAGTACCAAGTACAATCTATAATCCTATATTGATGACTAAGGAATTCAATAATGAAACAAGTGATTGGTACACAATATATTTCATGGGAAAGGAAATTTCATTACATTAATAGAATAAGAGAGACATTAAAACCAAGAGCCTTAGTATTGAGAAGTCTCTTCTCAAGCAATATCTTGCCTCCAAAGATTCAACTTGTACACCTACTGCCTACCCTCCTTGGCTAGATTTGGCCAGAATTTTGGTGTTGTAGCATAATATTCCTCCCCTTACCCATGAGGGATGAGCCAAGATTTATAGGCATGGGAAGATAGGAATAGTTGATATTATTATGGATGACATGGAGGGGAGATCCTACAAGGGGGGATCTTGAGTCCCGGTGGTCCAAGAGTCTAGGGATGAGGTTGCCAAGAAGATGAGGTTTGGGAAGCTTCATGAAACTTTTCTTTTTAGATTTGAAACTTGAGCACCTCTCTTTGTCAACTATGATAGAGCATTACCAATAGGGAACCACTCATTGTACAAAGGCATGTGGTAGTGGCATTGCTTTTTGTGCATGGAAAATAGGCATTATAGACTGAGGTAATGCACTTTGTCCACAAGGAAAGTGCGGTGGTGGACAAAGGATTTAAATAACTGATCCAAGTCCAATTTCAACATCCTAACTTAGGGAATGGAGGCAAGTTCTGATGTTTTGTTCTCAATATATGATGGTGATGAGAAATATGTATAACAGAATTCCCCCCAAAGCATGAGGCTAGAGGGATAGGATAGGTGAAGGATTTGTCATAAAAAGTTATCACTTCGAGGAAAGACTTCACTGATCATAGATATTCAACAACATAGCTCATTTTTCAATACATCAACACTTTGATTCAAATCTATATGACTCTCATCATGGCTGCGGACCAATACAAAGAAGATCCATGTGAGGTACAAACAATCATGGCTACTAGAATATAGTGTATATCCATGTTATGAAGACTCAAACTTGGACATAGATACTAGACATACAATGTATATCTATGTCCTTCAAACGCAAATTTAAGCACATCCATGGCCGTACAAATGTGGATCCATGCTAAGACTCATACAAATACCCCGTCACAAACTGGAGAAAGAAATGAGTTCTTAATAGATACCCAGGGTCTTCGTTTCATCTTCAAAAACATATGATTCTATCCATGTGATTACAATGTCTTTATTTCAAGCATGGTAGAAACCACTTGATTCCCGGTCAATGATGACAACCATTAACAAGTGTGAGGGAGATCACCATTGATTTCAATGAGTCCCAAGGTACCCTAGTACAATATCTCAAATGTGAATAGATGATTTGATGTTCAACACTCGGTTGAATATTTCAATTAAAGGTCAATGATGTAAACCTATGTCAAAAGCGACAGGATATGTCATTGATGCATACAGATATCAAGGTACTATTTTGTTTCTAATACTAACTACTGGACAATGCGCTAAAGTCGACAGGAATTGTCTCATTGAAGGAGGGCCATGATGAATCCCACATAGATGACACAAAACTTGGAACAAATTTTTTGAATTTGAGCATGATGTAACCATAGGACTGACTCAAAAGTAACAAATTTTTTACTGCATATGAAAAATTTCAATATGAATTTCCTTTGAACATTGAGTGGCATGATTGAAGATTTGGTAGCATTGAATTGAATAGGAATATACCAAGACATAATGCAATGATGGATGATGCTTTCTTTGAAATACTCAAAGGAGTGACATAACTCATGAAATTGGATTGACTCGGAAGCAAGCTGAATACCCAATTGACTGAATGAAATGCGGACAAGTGACATGTTCAAAGGTGACTACAAACTGCCATTATTGCAAATGAAATGTGGTTCCCTTGCCATACTTTCCCCATCATGATTGATGACTGCCTCTTTTCATTTTTACAAGTTCAAAGAGGGTAACAAATGCTCGTTGTAGCTTATCATAGGATAATTCCATTCTCACATGTTTTACAAACCTGAGAAAGGAGGGGTTCGTTTCCCAAAAGAGGGTCTCTCGGTGTTTAGTTTAACAAGTCCATTCAAAGTAAACTCGGTATCGTTCATGCTTATAGTCTGAAAAAAATAGAAGAAGACTCCAAAAGGTCCTTTTTGTATGATTTAGTCTTCGAGGCCTGAAAAAGTATAAAATAATACCTTAGATAACTCTTCTAGTTAATGACTAGAGTATTCCTTTTTCATATCTTAGTAAATTCGAACCGAAAAAGGGGTAAACCATCGTCTAAAAGACGACTCTTCAAGTACTTTTACAAGATTGAATAAGACAAGTTCACTCTGCGATATTTTCACATTTGAGGATTCTGAAAAGAGCTTAAAGAAGACTCCATTAGGGTTCTTTTTCATGAAGAAAGAGTTTAATGAGCCTAAAAAAAGTAAATTTTGACTCAAAAATTTGGTACTAGGTTTAATGAGCATGACTAAGATTTTGAAAATAACGCTCAGTATCTTTTTCCATTTTGTACGAGGATGAAAAAGTAAAAAAAAAACTCATTCATAACAAAAAAATCACTTCCTCCATGTCCTGCAAGACTTAAAATGACCATTAGACTCCAAAAATATTAAAAACTAGGCTTTATAGGCTATTTGAGGGTAAATATTTAATGAAATAATAGAAATAAAACCCAAAAACATTTTAATATAAAATAGTAAATAGTAAAAATTCTTACCATTTTCATTTTTACCATTTGGAGAGCATTTTAGGGACATTTGTGTGCAGATTTCAGCTGAGAATTTCAGAGCTATCAACCATCTGTTTTCAGCACCATCAGTTCTAGGTAAACCCTCAAATCATTTCCATGCTTTTCATGGTTTCATCTTTCAACTCCATTCCAGTTTTAGGGTTTTGGGGGCATTTCCCAAGGGTAAAATGCGGGGTAACACAATTTTCCCTTTCAGGATAGGTGTTACCTACGTGACACCACACATTTTCCTTCAAAAAAGTGTGGTGGCACCACTCTGTCCTAAAGGGAGACAGGAAGTGTCGTAAATGCCATAGAACGTGGTTGAATATAAGCCAAAAGAAGAAGTTTTAAGTATTTTGAATGATTTATTCTATGTTCTAAAGCTTCATTTTAAACTTTTGGCAGGAAATCTTCAGCCAATATGGTCATCTGGAAAGAAAGAGAATACGAAATTGATGATATAATAGTCGGGAATGATGTTGGCACTATAGTTTCTTTGCATGGGTGCACACTCTGGAAATTTTTTAACATGCCCAGCATGAGATCTCAAGTAAAGTTACTAAAGTATTTTGCTAGGACATGGAATCCTGCACAACAATACTTTGAGGTTGGGGCTCATTTTTTGACACTAGAAGTAGAAGACATATACTTCCTTACAGGTTTGTCATGATGAGGAGCCCCCATTTCACTGACAGGTCCTTGTGGAGGAGAGATCACTACATAGGGTCTCATTGACCATCACTACTTCCCATGCACTCAAATGTGTGGGGATAAAATTCCCATCAAGGCCATCAGAGATCTACCTTTGTGCAGAGTTCATTTTACCATGAAACGCATATCGGGGAGCCAAGGGACTCACCTAGCTTCACGTGCACACATGATCTATACCATAGAGGCAATGGCTCCCACGGTATTCAACTAGGCAGAGGCCTTACTTGTTACAGTGAAAGAATAACTGACTAAATGTCAATGAGGAGAGTTCAAGAAATTCATCTATGGTACTATATTAGTATCCTTTTTCTTTGAGAGGGTACCCCATCCAAGGCCACGAGTGGCCTTTAATGAGTTTAGGGCATGGTACCCTCGTATGCTACGGAAGGTAGATATCATGACCCTCCATGGTGGCAGAGGATCCAGAGTGAAGTATGGTACCGAGTTCTTCAGATGGTTAGATGATCAGCTCCTCATGATTGAGGACTACCCATATGCTGGTACCGATTTTTGAGGAGATACCTATCCAGCCCTACCAGAAGGTGCCCAGTGGGGTGATATGGGTAAGTGAGATACTAAGAATTTTATGTTTTTATATTTTATGTTTTCACAATTTTTATGTATGTTAATGAGACCTTACTTTTCTCATGTAGATGTTGGACAGGAAATACCTGGGGGATCATGTCCCATTAACAGGCGAGTGAGGGCCCACTTTGTTCATAGAGGAGATGATTATTTGACCGATATCGAGGAGAATCTCGACCAGATGAAATTGGACATCCCGGACATTACTATAGATGACCTCCCTAGGAGGTACCAGAGACACACTACATGAGTGTCAGGCCATTTTGGACGGTTGCTACATAGAGTGGCAAGGGTCGTCATGTGCTATCACTAGCACCACTAGGGGCCCACATGATGTAGACACTGAAATATATCCATATTCAATATTTTTGTTATTTTATATATCTAAAAGCTAACATGCTTCAGTCGGGGTGTCGAGCCATTTTTTTTTTAAACACACTTTTGATATATGTCTATACAGAGTTATTGGAAGCCTATATGTTTTCAATCATGGAATGTTATTTATATGAGTTGCATGTCTTTTTACTATTTACACTTATTTACAATGAACCATGTATTTTTACTTATTAAATGTTATGAATGTGCATTGTACCAACCCAACATATAATTGGATAATGAATATGCAATTGTGTTACAAGATCTAGGAACATGATGATATGTAATAGTTTCAAATTAAATTTCCAACATACGTACTCCATGAAAGAGATGAAGAAGTACCAGGTTATGAATGGCATAGACATGATTTAAATGAGAAATAACTAGCTGAGAGTCCGTGAAGACTACCAAATTATCAATGTCTTGAGATGTAGCTTCGGTTAACAAACCCATCACTGCATGGTACTTGGAAATGTTATTGGTGGTCGAACCTATACAAACCGCACCTAAACTAACTAGGTCATGATCTTGGGAATATAACACACAGATGGTTGAAGCAAGGTTCGGAGTGTGACGACAAGCACCATCAGCAAAACCGTAGACCATTTGATATGCAGAATCAAAACATGGGATAAACCGTATTGAGAAAAACTCAAAACCATATTAAATAACCAAAAACCACACTAAAATCCAAAAAATGTACATATATACAAGGCACTAATGCAAAATATATCTCAAGCATAGTACCTTTCCAGATACAACCCATTGCAAGGTTGCTCGAAAGGTATCCCATCATAATCAACAAGCTCATAAGCCCCTTTCTCTAAGACTTTACTTACGATGTAGGGACTGTACCACATGGATTCAAGCTTCCCTTTTGCAAGTTTGTCAGGTTTTTGATAGTAGGTCAGAACCAGATATCCTTCATTAAAAACACGAGATTGAACTGATTTATCATATTGATCCTTGACCTGTTTTTCATGTGACTCATTAGCCAATGTGGCATCTCTCTGAGTCTTATCAAGATTCAAAAGATAAAGAAAGTGTTCCTCTTCAGTAGTAGTGTTGGGAAGAAGTTCAACTGCAAGCTTGAGTGATAGAATTTCACACTCAATAGGTAGGATAGCCTCTAGTCCATAGACTAGTTGAAAAGGACTGAAACTAGATGTTGTTTTGACTGAAGTTCTGTAAGCCCATAGTGCAGAAAAGAGAGTTAAGTGCCAATTGGATTTATGGTCTCCAACCATACTACAAAACATAGTCTTCAAGACCTTGTTAATGGATTTGACATGGCCATATGTCACGTCCCCAACCCTCAACCAGTGA
>LPNX010755860.1:165429-185628 GCA_001517045.1 Pseudotsuga menziesii | reverse complement strand
CCATTCTCCCTTCCGCCGAATCGGCTCCCTGAAAGCTCAATCCTTCCGCCGTATCGGCTCCGGTTCCATTCTCTCCTCCGCCGAACCGGCTCCCTGACCATTTTGTCTTCCGCCGAATCGGCTCCCCGGAAGCTTCTACCTTCGGCAATGGCGGCTGTCGGTAGCCTTTCCAATCGGAAGCCCAAGCGATTCGCCATCCACAACGACGGGAGACTTCACCAATCCGTCCGCAACGGCGAACTCCCACTTCGCCAAATCTTCCGATCGGCGCTTCCAACAACTTGAATGTCGGACGTCGGCGGAATCTCGGATCGGACACGGGATTGTTTAGCCATCCGCAACGGCGGACAGAAGACTTTACCCATCCTTCCACAATGGCGAAAGTTTACTTCCTCCAACGGCCCGACCGTCCCATACTTAGCCGAATTTTCGAACTTTCTTTTCGTGTGTCGGCTGTCGGAACACTCTCTGCATCGGAAGCCTTATTGCTTCTTCACCCGCAACGGCGGAGCGCAAACCTTTTTCTCTTCCAGTTGGCCGCCTGCTCACTTAGCCAAATTTCAAATTTTCCGCAGCGTCGACGATCGGACAGATCTTCAAATTCTCCGTGGCGTCGGCGATCGGGTAAATCTTGGATCGGAAGCAGGATTGCTCCGCCGCCCGCAACGGTCGGAGGTTAACTCTGAGAACTCATCCGCAACGGTCGGACGGGAAACTTCAGCCACTCGTCCACAACGTCGGACGTAGATCACTTCGCCGCCCACAACGGTCGAACGCGAAACTTCATCCCTTCGTCCGCAACGGCGGACGTTAACTTTGCCAGTCCCTCCGCAACGGCGGGTAGGAACTTCTCCAGTTCATCCGACCGCTCACACTTAGGCGATTTTCTGAATTTGTCTACTCACTGCTGTTTTGCTGAACAGAGAAGGTAATTCTATCTTCTGTCACTGCACCTTCTTGGCCCATAGAGGCCCATTGTTGCAACCATGGCGCTCTGATACCATATTGTCACGTCCCCAGCCCTCAACCAGCGAAGAGGACGCGACGAATGCATCAAACACAGCCGGGGCAAAATGCCCAATGAACATAAACAGAAATCAAATGAAATCAATGCTAGAATTAAGCATACACATATGCATTTATTTTCATTCATACAGCGGAAGCAAACACACATTCCAGCAATCACATGTTCATCATAATTCCATATACAATTGTTATAATTGCAGAGATAGACTGGAAGCACTTATCTGTTAATGAAGAATTCACCCGCAACCAGCTACGTCGCTGCAACGTTCCACCCAACCATAGGCCAGCTTGCTCATCAATCTCTCAGCAACGTTGCCACCCCCGAGCTGGGCATGATTCCTCCGGAATAAGGGTCAATTGCAGGCTTACACATAGCCAAGGGGACACATAACAGCCAAACCAACACTGTTGGGTTTCACAGGCTTTCCACAGACAGGCCAAGCCAGCACAGTCCAAGGTTCAACCACTGCATACCAGCAGCCAAACAATCCTTTCACAGCTCTGTGAAGAAGTCATAAACAACAGGGGACAGCCCCAAACAAAGGGTGAGACACCACTCCAGCCTACAAGGCAACTCAGAGCTGGTTTTGGCCCTATCGTGGCCAAAACAACCCAGCTGCAACCCAAACAGGGTACTTCAGCAGCCCAAACACACAATGAACATTAACACAAATCGCATACCACAAAGGATAATCAACAGTACTTCCAGCATAGCCACAGACCACAACAGAGAAACAGCTCACTCCAAAAACCCAGTGGCCCAAAACGCAGTTGGTCACCATAGCCAACAAAAACGTGGGGAAACAACAGCCCCAAAAAAAACAGTGAGCACGGCTCTCACATGGATAGAAAACCCCAACCAATCTGTGTGTGAGTGCAATCTTGCACTGAACAGCAAAAAACACAAGGAAAACATACCCGACCTCTGTGTGCAAATACCAGCCTACGCGTGAGGGGAAACGGTGTCCTCTATGCACGCGAATCAACAATCCATCGGGAGGATGAACAGACCATCAACCTCTGCGTGAGGATGAACAAACCAAAATCGTGGTGAGAGTGAGAACTGAGCAGGGAAGAGTGCGTGAGGGAGAGGAATGGGCAGACGTGGGTGGAGTGTGGATGTGGGTATGGAGCTGATAGCCCTGCCACCCCACTCCCAAAGGCAATAACTGCCCTCAACCACTCAGCCATATCTCCTCAACCACCAGCTCTGAAGCATTAAAGAGGTTGACAAGGTTGGGTGAGACAAAAAGGTGGCAAATCAACAAGGCAATAAAACATGGGTTTTTCCCCCATAACCAAGGTTTGACATCCCCCACCCCTTATCCTTTGGAACCATGCCCTTTTCATTCAACGTTGCACTGCCGTAGCTGGTTGTGGTTTAATTAATTGATGTGCAGGTTTACATGACGCTAAATTATAATGTGCCTTATAGCACGAGATGCCACCGGCAATTATCTCCATTGCCGAAACATACACAACAAAATCGATGGTGGGGCTTTTGCCTTGAGCTCCTCACCATGATTAATTACATTTTACACATCATGCAAATGGGGTCGAAACCGGGGACGTGACACCATAAGCTTGTGGGTAGTAGGGGGTTGATTTTTCATGACAAAAACCAAACTTGGTACTCATCTTAGACATCATCTGATTACGAAAATGAGATCCATGATCAGTTGATGTCTTGTGGAACTCCAAACCTAGATATGACGTGATTGAATAAGAATATGGTGGAATTCTTACCACCCTCTGCATATGCAGGAATTTCCTTAGCCCATTTTGTGAAATAATCCATGGCTACGATGATGTAACCATGCCCCCTACTGAGGTAGGCTTACAATGCATAAAGTCAATCCCCCATTTGGAAAAAAGGCCAACAATAATGACGGGGTGTAACGAACTAGGGTGGGTGCACTTTTTGGATAGAAAAGCTGACAAGGTGGGCATTTCTTAACCTCCTCATGAAAATATTTGAATATTGAGGGCCAATCATACCCAGCACGAAGGATTTTATGAGCAGTATCCATCCCAGAAAGATGACCACCACATGCTCCAAAGTGGCAATCATTCATGACTTGTTCAACCTCGTCATGAGTAAGACATCACCGAATAATGGAGTCAATACCACATTGGTATAAGCTATCATTGAGAATGAGTTAATACTTAGCATGGTGACGGATGCACTGACGATCGTCACGAGATCATATTGGGATGAAATACTTGGGTTTGGAGATATATGATTAAATTTCCATACCACAGATCAATGATGCTTCTCAGGAATGAGAATTCATCTGGAAATGAATCATTGGGCTCAGCTTTCATGATAGCATGGGGAAGGTCACACATCAACTCCAAATAGACCAAGCATTTCTTGGAAGTGGTCTTGGCAAATTCAAGATCAAATTCCTATAGGACAGCAATCCAGCGGGAATATTTCCCCCCTAGTACCTGATAGGTAAGAATATAGTACATAGTGTTTTGATCTACAAGCACAGTAGTAGTGCAAAGTAGGATGTGGTGACGGAAATGTTGTACAACGATGACCGGAGCCAAGGCCAGCTTCTCCACATGTGAGTAATGAGTTTTGGATTCAATAAAACTCTTACTAAGGTAATATATCACATGCTCTTGGTCGTTTAAATCTTCCTGCACTAAGACCATGCCAATGGTAGTAGTGGAGGTGACAATGTAAAGCATAAAGTCTTTTAAATAATTTTTGGGGTGAATCATAGGTGAGTGTGTTATAGCTTGTTTCAAATGATCAAAATCTCTTTGATCCTGATCATCCCAAAGAAAGGGAGTGTTATTTTAAAGAGATGCATGTAGCCATGCATTTTTCTGCAAAATTGCATACAAAAATATGAAGAAATTTTTCCTTCCCTTGCAAAATTTGGAGTTCGGTTATATCTGTCGAAGGTGGTAAGGACATGATAACAACAATTTTTAGGGGATCAATTCAAATTCCATCCCTAGAAACAACGAAACCAAGTAAGTGTCCAGACTCAACATAAAAAACACACTTGTGTTAATTAAGTCGAATACAGTAATGATGACATTGAAGGAAAATGTGTCTAGGATTCCCTAAATGGTTTTCACGCTGCTATGAATGAGCAGGTAGGTCATACAGATATTGATCTGCTATGTGTTTTATAATATGAAAAGCATATGACATATCTCATTGGAAGGTAACTCCATCATTTTTCAAATAGAAAGAAAGTTTTCGATAAGAAAAGGTTCTCCACGGGAAAATAACTATCGTTTTGTGTTGGTTGGAAGGTAATATCTTGAACTAATTATAGCCAGAAAAGCCATCCATAAAGGAAAAAATGACACTTCCAGTAAAGTTATCGATAATCTAATCGATGTGAGGGGTTGGAAAATTTTCCTTTGGATAAGCTTTGTTCAGGTCCCTAAAATCGATACAAACCCTAATAGTGCCCTGTGTCTTGGAAACGGGGAGAATATTAGACACCCACTCAGTTAAAGGAATGAGATAGATAAAACCAGCTTTCAAGAGCTTCTCAACTTCAGCTTTAATGGCCGCATCTTTTATCGAGTGGACTTGACAAAGTTTCTTCCTAATAGGACTTATCGTTGGGTATGTATTGATCTCATGTATGATGATTGATGGATCAATCCTAGGAATTTCTTCATAATTCCAGGAAAAAACATCACAAAATTACTCAAAAAGAGCTCAGTATTCTTCAATTTCTATTGCATAGAAGTTCTGGACTATGTGGATATGCTTGACAACACCTAGATTGACTGATATATCGAGGGGAAATATTTTGGTGATATTGGATAAATTCCCTTCAAAATCAACACCTTGTAGTAATATTGATGTTTATGGAAACTCATTTATATTAAAACTGAACAGAGAAACAAAATCTAAATCTACTGAATTGGCATTAGGAAGAAACGATGATCGCTGATGAGAGTCTTCCCATAAAGATTCATCCAAACTCATGATCTCCATAATGGACTCATCTGATGGAAAAGTCTGTGAGAGATAATCTAAAGTCAAGAGAGGGGAATCTAGCCCATAGGGAATATGGTCAGGATCTTATGCTAATAAATGATGATCATCTATGTAGGCATCAGAAATAGATTGAATGGCTTCATACATGGCTTCATGAGGACTTAGAGAATATGATTCAACAATCAATTCTCCCTTAGACATGCCCCCAGTCGTGCAAGATATCATATTTACCATGGAAGTTTCAGTATTAGGAGGGGCAGTACTGGATGGAAAAACTCCCATGAGTGAATAATATTTCAACAATCCAACTCCTACAGAGTGATAAGGAGGAAATTATTGCCCTAACATTGGAACATTGTTTGTCATGGACACCGTGATATCCAGTGAGCAATAATCAAGGTGATCTATGGTCACAATTTTTCCTTGATGTGAAAGTTGGAGCATACGAAAATATGACGACGCAACGACCGTCATAGCATAGAAACAATTCCTTCCTAACTATAAATTGTAATCAAGAGGAGCATCGACCACTTCTACCTAGATAGAAATGGGTTTTACCCCTAGCTCAATGGACAAAGCCGAAAGCATACCATGGGGTTGAAAACCTCATCCGTAAAAAAAATTTAACGTAGTTGGTAACTTATTCAAATCAGGAGAACCAATGGCTCTCCAACAAGACATAGACAAAAAAAGGTGGAAGCTCCTTCGTCCAAAATAGTATGATGGACCTTTCTACCCATCACTCTAGTAGTAGTTTGAAAATCTTGCTAATGGGATAGCCTCAATTTATAATTCTCCACATTGAATGTGATCCGGGTGGAATTCTTAGGATTGAAATCCCCTAAGGCTGACAACAAATTATTGCGCTGTGTAGGACATCTTTGGAGTACTTCCATCATGGACATAGCAAAGGGTGCTTGAGAAAAATCTTCAACAACATTATAAAACTAGGAAGATCAAGCACTAGGATTGAAAACATTTTTACTGATTGTACTCTTCGGGGCATGCCACTATTGTGTCAAAACTAGGTTTCTCAATAGTGAGAGGACCATTAGAAGGAGGTGGAGGATAAGGGTTGATGGGAGGAGTCCTCTCTGAAGAAGTACCCTCATCTTTCTTCTCAGGTGCATTATCATATGTCTGACTTTTGGTAGTCAGTGCAATTGTTTCAGAGTACATCATACAAACGTCTTCAGTGGTGGATGAAGAACCATACATATATGTATGATCAATCAACTATTGCTAGGACAGAAAGGGGTCAGTTAATATTGTTGGTGTGGGATTACTTTTCAAAAATTTATTAATCTCTTCACAATGAGGACACTCCTCTGTGAAGTGATCATATCCACACAATAAGCAAGGATACCTAGCCTTCCATTTAGGTTTTGCATCATTCTCTGGGGTATATGTTTTTGTACTTTCCTGCTGGTTTCAAGGTTTGTTATTCTTACCTTTTCCTTTCTTCTTATTTCCAGGTGATTGTGAGTATTGAATTGCATTCACCTCGGTGGAAACCATAGTAGAAGAAGAAGTTGTAGTTGAAGCACTCTATGGCTTAGAAGGCTTACTTGTAGATGAAGGTTGGATTGTACCAATGACACCATCAACATGAGTCTCTGCAGGTGTCTTAGTGGGATCAGTGTTGGGGCGAGGAGAATGAGGAATTAAATCATATACAGTTCTAGACTGGGACTAGACTAGGCCTAAGTATTGGTTCTGGATAATATCCTGCTCTTTTGTGACAGCACCACCCATGCCCACATCTCATGCAATAAGTGGCAACAAGGACTTGGTGAACCAGTCAGCCAAAAGTCGATCTGGAATGGGAGCCTTAACTAAAATTAAATGCCTCCTTCACTGATGGCTATGATATGATATGTGAGTGGAGGTATTTTAATGAATAGAGGTCAAGAGATTTGTAATACTCTCATACCGGATAGGTAACTAGAAATCAATAAGAAACATTACTACCAAGGAATTAAAATCCACAAATGAATGTTGTGGAAGTTCAATGTACCGTTTCGTGGTCGTGATGGTCAAAGTCCTTTGGAAGAGTCTCAATCAGATAGAATCATCCATAAGGGAGTTCAATGAACACCACAAATGTAAATTCATCACGTGGTTTTTTGTATCTTCACCCTGTTTACCATAAAAATTTGGGATGTCTGATGGAAGTTTTACCAGGATGGTAGGCCAAAATGGGTTGTGTTGGATGGGATCATTTATTAACTTGGATAGCTTAGGTAAATATAATGTAGCCAAAAATGGAAGTTGTTGATTGGGTTGTGGGTAATTATAATATTGATAAGGTAAAGTCGCCCCTGTAGGACCAAAGGTTTATTGAGTTTGACAGTAAAACCCACCAAATTGTTGATAGTTAGGAGCATGTTGACCCATAAAGGGTGGTTTGGGCAGGCTTGAGGTCCATAAGTAGGTTGAGCCCATTGATTGGTAACTCCTCCAGGATAAGGGACATATAGATGGTTGTTGTACTATGCCCCATTGAGGGATTGATTATCAATGTTAGGATGTTATGGAAGGACCCAAGATGGTGTAGGAGGCTGCAAAGTAGGACCAATAGGACCAAGACCCAGTATGACCACTAGGTCCAACATTTGCAGGTGGAATATGTGAGATATTATGTAGAATAGGCACATAAGAACATCTAGTTGGTTGGGATGTAGGAGGGAAAAATTCACTCCCAACATTCGAAAAACCCATGGAAGGCATAGGATCTCCTCCCACATGAGGATTTGACAAAGGATTCTAAGATGACTGGAGCATTCTTGAAAGAGTAGCAAGTCTAGACACTGTAGGTGTAGTTGGAGGATTGGCTGGAACAACACTAGAAGGAATATTCAATGACCTACCTAAAATATCACTAGGTAGAAGGTAGGGGAAATGTATTCAAGAATTTGGGGTCAACTCCATAGTTGACACATTCATAGTAGTAGTAGTACCGAAATGAGAGATATCTTGACCAAGGGAAATTTTCCAAAATGGTGCATCAGGCCAAGATATGGGAGCTACCATTTCATCAGGATGAAACTAATGAATCCCATCTCCAGAAGGAGTCAGGATGACAAAAGAGGCATTCCAAGATGAGGGTTTCTCTGCTAATGGTAAACTGAAAGGTCTATCAAGGGAGCATTAGGAGGATGAGATTCAACTACTTCCTCCTCAACTTGAAATCCTTCCAGTTTTGGCATAGAAGCACTACCTACCTTGGAACAGTTATCCTTGTCCCTTTCCATGGGAGGATGAGTCGAAGGATTGAGAGGATTTTCCAGTTATAATCCTTGTAACCGAGGGGACCTCCTCCATGGGAAAGCAACTAGTTTATAAAAATCAAAATGATCTCAAAGGTAAAAGTCTCTATCTAAGAAAGCAAGACAAACCCTACTCAGGATAAAGCAACAATCAGAACTTGTGATAGGAGTGGTAAAAATTCAGGATCCTCACAGGATTGTCAAACCACCACAACTCGCTATATACCGTAAGGTCCAACAGTAGAGCACAACAAGGAGGATTGGGACAGTACCCTTTCCTGAATACCTGACTACCTAGACGGTACATGTATAGTAATCTCCCTGAATGTTGTTCTTGGTGTATTGTGGTTATAGGATGATCAAAGGGCTATGCTCATATGGTCTAAGGATCCCTAAAAGTGTCTCCATATATACACAAGGTACGTGGGATCTCCACTCCGTAGTAGTGTTGTCTAACGTAAAACTATTCAAAATGGGCCTTCTGATATACAACTAAGTACGTGAAGTACATTTCTATATACCTCAAGGGTATGTGAAAGGTCGTTTGATATACCAGCGATATGTGGAATAACAACACGATCCCCAGGATGTAGTGCAGGAAAAAAATGATAACTCCTATGCTTAAAGACATTGGAACACGTCTCTAACCTATCACACCTTTCTAAAATTTTAACCTAATTCTAACGCTTGATTGTATCTTTGCAGTTAAGTGAATGCATGAGGTGAGTACATAAAAGTAAAACGATGTAGTATGCTTGTGCAAATTTTTTCTTTCACTTTCGCAAAATGCCCTACTTAGAGAAGGGATAGAGGTTCAATTTCTACTTTACCAGAAACTTCTAAATCCCAAGAAAACAAACAAGAACTAAATCCTAAAACCTATTGCAAGCACAATGTGACTTCAAAAGAAAAGTTATGGAAATGGAAAATCCAATATCCCTTTTCGAAAGCAAAATCTATGATAACCAATTAACACACAATATTTTCCAACTTTCTTCAAAGTAATAATGAAATGAACACAACACACTTTTTCCTTTTGTTTGCGAGAAAGTACACTTAAGAAACAAGCAGACTGTAAACACTTGAGGTTCTGAAATACCAATCAAGTCTCTATCAACTTAACCCTAAGATTAACCTAGACCTTTCTCTCAATTTTCAAAAATCAAAGAACGAAAACAAATCAAATTAAATTAATGAAGAAATTAAAAGAAAAACTACTTTCTTTCAATTTGATTAAACAAAACTCAAAGATTTGGATCTACACTTTTTTTTAAGAATCCTTCTTCAACCAAAATAAAAAATTACAAGAAGAACATAAGCTAGTTCAACTAGTTCACAGAGGTATAATCCTAACCAAGTCTAGTTCAATACTCAGATTTCAATTCAAGGATGATATTAACAGTAACAAGCTAGAATCAAGTCCATAAATAAAAAATACATTCCAAGTTTGAAAAATGCATTGGGATTTAAACCCTACCTTCCATCGCTTGCTGAAGGTGTTGTACAAAGCATTATTGATCTGGTAACTCCTATGGTCAACGGGAATAGAGCGGAAGTAATGCCTTTTGTCCACTGGTTCTAAGCAATGGCACCACTTGTTTCCTCTGCAGAAAGTATGACGGTCACCTTTGGTACACTACCCAGGCACGATGGCTGTTGAAAGTCCCAAATCAAGACACAAAGCGAAAAATACAATGTTAGATTTCAATTTACTAGCATCAAACGATAATAAAAAGCCAAGAAATAAAGCATATGAGGCATATACTGACATATCTAAACATATATGATCAGTCTGAAACCAAATCCAACTAAACAACTAGTAGATTTGATTAATGGAGAAATTGAAGTTTGAAACGAAGGAAATAACTAAGAATCAAGAAAGAACAGAATTTCTAGACACTCTCCCTAGTATGGTCACCAGATTTGTTGCTGAAAATTCTCACCTTTTGCAGACAGAATTTGTTCCCTAGCCTGAAGTCCTTACAGCTATAACAAATGAGTTACACCACAAAAGCATACAAGATTAAAAGAACCAAGTACAAAAAATAATCCTATATTGTTGACTAAGGAATTCAATAATGAAACAAGTGATCAATACACAATATATTTCATGGGAAAGGAACTTTCATTGCATTAATAGAATAAGAGAGAGATTACAACCAAGAGCCTTAGTGTTGAGAAGTCTCTTCTTAAGCAATATCTTACCTCCAAAGCTTCAGCTTGTCCACCTAGTTCCTACCCTCCTTAGCTATATTTCACCAGAATTTTGGTGTTCTAGCATAATCTTTGTCTCCTTACCCATGGAGATGATGCAAGATTTATAGTCATGGGGATATAGGAATAGTTGATATTATTATGGATGAGGTGGATGGGATATCCTACAAGGGGGGATCTCGAGTACATGTGGTCCAAGATTCTAGGGATGAGGTTTCCATGAAGCTGAGGTTCGAGAAGCTTTGTGAAACTTCTCTTTTTAGATTTAAAAATTGAGCACCACTCTTTGTCAACTATGACAGAGCGTTACTAATAGGTCATCGCTCATTGTACAAAGGAATCTGGAAGTGGCACCACTTTTTTTTCATGGAAAATAGGTGTTACAGACTGAAGTAATGCACTTTGTCCACAAGGAAAGTGTGGTGGTGGACAAAGGCTTTAAATCACTGATCCAAGTCCAATTTCAAATTCATAACTTAGGGAATGGAGGAAAGTTCTGATGTTTTGTTCTCAGTATATGATGATGACGAGAAATATGTAAAACAATATTCTCTGTGTATTTTTGGTTGGAAAATACTCTACAAAGGATTGATTATATAACTCCCTCATTTGTGTAACCTACACACAAGAAAGTAGATGATAATGCAATGAAAAATGAATCTATACTTTTCAATATTCTAATCAATGTATGGTCCCTAACTCTATATGATATCGAGTTGTCTTCCTTCAGATCAGATACCAATCACATGGGCCATTTGTATACTCTATTTCTCATTCACAATTTCTTACCCAACACACAAATTTAATTGAACACGGATGTATAGAACTTATTCAACCCATATATGAAATGGAATCCATTAAATCAAATGAATTATTTAAAACATAAGATACGCGAATGGAATTTATAATGAATGAAGAGTAATATTTCTTCAATCGATGCCAACGAAATTTAAGTTTGATATGTTTAAGTTATTAAAATTTCACCATAACTAAATCATTGAGAGTGTTAAAGTTTATCAATGTGTGTAATTTTTTCGTGGCCAATAGATGGAGGGATTAGCTCTTAGCTCATGAAACAAACTTAAACCAACACCCATCCCAAGCATGGATAACACTTCCTATTATCCACTAAGTTGCACTTAGGATATTTCTGGTGAGCCTTGAAAGCCTTGAACATGTCATTTGTTCATCGGCAAAGCTAAGAAGTTCTATGGCTACCTTAGGACCAGTTGTGGTCTAGTTTTTAATAAAATTACATGTTCATAACCCATGGGGATTTTGTAATATATGTGCTAGCATGAAAAAAATTTGTAAAGGACTTGGATTCTAGGAATTAGACGTCAATCCAATCATTCCAAGGTGTTTTTTCCTTGTCAATTATGCAATGTTGAATAAGCGACATATAATTTTTGAATTTTTCATGGCTCCTCCAAAGCTAGAATGGTCATCTTGGTGGTTAAACCCTAGGAGGTTATTAAATTTTATGTGTCGATGTATATAAGCATGTTAGACATTGTTTCGAGTCATTATGAACATGTACCAAGTCCCCTTTAGTTTTTTTTTTTTTAATTTACCCCCCAAAAAAAACTCCTCGCAAAATCAAGCCATTTAATGGTTTAAATGGAAATTTTCAAGTTGTAATAAAAGTGTGGTATGTAGCCTGATTTTTGCATGGAAGTGCTATTTTCAACACTCATAATGTCCTATTTACCTCGAGACCCTCTTTTCCTAGGTTTCTGGTGATTAAATTATTGCTTACAGCACTTTTTCTTAATAAGGCATCAAAACGTCAAAATATTGCTAAAAATGAAACAAAATGACACTAAAAACCAAAGTCAAAAGTCAAGTGGAATATTATTGATTCAATGTTGATAAAGTCGCTATATTTTCTTTAGTGATGGGATACCTCATCCCATGATGTAAGCATGAGATCAAAGGTGTATTAAATGGGTGGTGAATCAATCACGTTAAAAAGAAGTGTGCCATACTTCATGGTCACTACAACAAATTTGACATTTAGGGGCGGTTGTCTTCCGCCTCCAAAAGTAAATTTTGGGGGAAGTTTTTGATTTGGAGGTGGTCTTAACAAAACCTCCCCTAATAGCACCGACGCTAAATTCAAGGCAATAAAACATGGGTTTTTCCCCCATAAAAAACCGCCTCTAAAAGTGACTTTTAGGGGAAGTTCTAAACCCCCCTAGAAAGTGACTTTTGGGGGTGGTTCTAAACCCCCTCCAAAAGTGACTTTTGGGGGGGTTTAGAACCCCCCCCAAAAGACTCTTTTGGGGGCAGTTCTAAACCCTCTTAAAAGTCACTTTTAGGGGCGGTTTTAGCTTTGGAGGTGCTCTTTACAAAACCGCCCCTAATAGCATCAACACCAATTTTTTTTCCTTTTAGGGGCAATTTTGGAAGAGATCAAAACCACCCCTAAAAGCAACTTTTAGGGGCGGTTCTAAACCCCCCCACCCCAAAAAGTGATTTGAGGGTGGTTTTGGCTTTGGAGGCGGTCTTTACAAAACCACCCTGAATAGCACTGATGTTAAAATTTTTGACTTTTAGGGGTGGTCTTGGAAGAGATCAAAACCACCCCTAAAAGTGAATTTTGGGGTTGGTTCTAGACCCCCCAAAAAAAACTCACGTTTGGGGGTAGTTCGAAACCCCCCCCCCCAAAAGTCACTTTTGGGGTCGGTTCGAAACACCCCCAAAGGTCACTTTTAAGGGAAAATACAAACCCCCCTCGTAGGTACCTACAAGGGCGGTTCAAAAATGCCCTGAAAAGTATTTATTATAAAAATTTTGGGGGCAGTTTCAAACCCCCCTTGTAGGTACCTACGTAGGTGGCTAAAAACCCCCCTTGTAGGTACCTACGGAGGCAATCCAAAACCCCCCTCGTAGGTACCTATGGAGACGGTTCAAAAACCCCCTTAGAATATTTACAAATCTTTGGGGGCAGTTATAAACCCCCCTCATAGGTACCTACAGAGGTGGTTTGCAACCCCCCCTAAAACGCTTTACAAACCTTTGGGGGCAGTTATGAACCCACCTCATAGTGACATATGAAGTCAGTTTAGAACCCCCCTCGTAGCCATAGTAGATCATAATAAAATATATTTTATTTAAAAAATCAATATTGCAATATCATTAAGGCACAAAGGAACCGAACCTTCAACATCCTGCTTGTAAAGCAAGCGGTCTACCCGATTGAGATTGAACCCTTTAAGAATTGGGGAAAGGGGCAATATTAACACCAAGATTGCATCATTTGTAATTATAAGAAAAGACTAATAATCCCAACATTGTTTCTGACTGAAGAGATCTAAGAAAGTAGTCTGAATGGCTCTGGCCTTATAATTTGGCTGAACTTGAAAGGTTTCATATGCAACATTGATTCAATAAAGAAAACAGTAATACAGAAACGTTTTGCGGGACAAAGTTGGCATTGAATTTCATACACATACTCTAGAAGTGCATATCTAACTAGAATTTCAAGTATTCATGGATAAGAACGAGCATCAAGGGGTGAGTCGATCAACACATAAAGAGGAATTTCTTTGACTAAATAGTGAGGAAGTTAAAGGAAAATATATTGCAAAGTTGGAAACTAATCGTTTCAAGGATTAAGAAGATCAAAGGTTAAGAATGATCTTGTTGCAGATCAATGGCGGAGAACTATTTCATTGGGCGAACTAGCGCGATAGAAGAAATTCCTAACTGGCACGATACTTTATAAAATCCTCCCTATAACAATTTAAGTCCACCGTCGATCTAGATATGACGGTTGTTAGTCCATTTCACCGATGAGCTAGCAAGCGGGTTAATTTCAGAAGCTGGGTGCGAAATCATTTTGTAATCTAGTTCACCGACGGTAATATTTGTGTAATCTTTGGGGCACACGTGAGCATGTGTTGGGAAGTATGGTTGCAAATGAAGATCCTAGACATGCCTGAGCACATGGTGGGAAGTATGGTTTCAGGGCCGAAGGGATGGATAAGGGATATTCACAGCATAGGACAGATATGGTCTTTAAGGCTCATAGGATCCCAACTTAGGATGACGCCAAGATGATGAAGTTCGAGTACAGAACCATTATGATGGTGAGGTGGTCGCCACCCTTATATTTTGAAGCATCTCTGCCCTCTTCTTAATGACCTCGATGGAGTATCCTAGAATCTTTTATGTCTTTTATGTTGAAAGGTTTCAAGACTGTGTTTTCTACTTTGAAGCACTGGCGCTTGGAGAAGAGTCTATCTCCACGATGGCTCCTAAACAATATCAGATGGGAATGTTGGGTTTGGGGGAAGCCTCGGCCGACAATCAAGACAAGGGCCATGTGACTAGAGCTCATATACAAGTGCAAGAGGGTGCTAACTGCTTCAATTACTTTGTTCCTATAGTGACCCACAACAAAATTGAATCAGTTGCATACTATTTATGGGACAAAGCTAAGGCTGTGCCCCAGGAGGAGTTGCACCATAAGGTTGAACCTTGGGTGGTAGACCCTAGAAATACAACTAGGAGGGTTGCGGCCTATAAAAAATTGCTTATGCTTTACTGGGTTAACATGAACCTAATATCTCACTCTTCACTTAGCGCTACTACAAAATAAGACGCAGATGAAGAACCAGTGAGAGTTTGGAAGGATCACAACTCCAATTTTCAGCTAATGGATGGAAAGATATACCTGATGGCCACAAAGATGGGGATTCAATTATTCCACCCAAGGATGGAGCAGGTGGAGGTCAGAGGGATGAGCATGTCCAAGTTAATCGACATGAATTCCAGGGAGCCCTCCAAGAAGATGAAGCAGACTAAACGCTCCTCTCCAAGAGTGTCCACCCAAGGCCTGGTTTGAGGCCCCTGTGTTTATGCTCTTGTTATTTCTTGTTCAATTTACTGTTAGTGGTTCCAGTAGTGATAGGATTTATAGGAAGCTTATGTATATAATCAGGATGGGGCATGACATGAACAATCTGGTTGTTTTGGTATGTCTTGTTCAGTTGTTTGTTAGTGGTTCCTATAGTGATTTATTTATGGGAAACTTATGTATGTAATCGAGATGGGGAACGCAGTGAACGATCTAGATTTTTTGTTTCGAGATGGGTGGTTCTATTTTGGGATGAATGTAAATATTTTTAGAACTCGGTAGGTGATTTATGGATCTATTATTCAGAATGTAATTTAGTGACTATGCAGTAATACAATCCTTTTATTTACAAAAAGAAATATTATTGGAGAAATTTTGAAATATTCTACAAGTGCTTCAATTTCTCACCTTTCAGCAAAAAGGATGGAATTGGATACAATTCATATATAGTTTGATATTAATGTCTTAAAAGAAAATTCATTTACCACCAATGGCCACAAACAACTAAAAAGTGGTCAATGGGATTGCTAACTACATTATGTAAAATCCTTTAATAGTGGTCAAGGCAGCTTTAGGAGAACTATAGGTGATGCTCCCAATTCCTAAAAGGAAACCTATAGGTGATAATCCCATAGAATGTTTAAATTGTATTGATAATAAGGATCTATAACTCAAAGTTCATCTCTAATGCCAATAACATCAGATGATCATTGAGTCCTCTATGCTTTAGACAAATATTTAACACAAATTAGTTGTTACACCATCAATCGGGTATACTTATGGTTGTAATAAATATGTTGTAATTAAATTTGTTGTAATCAAATACTTTCAATATTGTTCATTACATTACTTGCTCATGTTCAATATCTATCCAGCAATCAACTTGTTTCCTTCAACAAATGTGCAATAAAATCATTTCATAAAATAGACAAGTACAACTATACTTAAAACGAAGAAATGAACACATTATAATCAATGAAATGACAATAAGATATTTAATTGACAAATTTGTTATGGTGATAACTTACAAATATGCATTAGAGAATGATACAAATTTCCATTATATTCCTTTCCATTGTGAAGACCTGCATATATCATCACAAAATGGTATGTTCATATAATCCATTGATAGAAATGTAAAAAAAGGCATACCATATATGAAATTGTAAAAAACGAAATGAAAATANCCCCACACCCAATCTACCTAATTTAAAAATAAATGAAAGTTACATAACAGAATAAAATAGATAAGATCAATGCATAAACAATAGCAGAACAAAAAATATATGCATGAAAGGTAAATACAAGTAATAATCTAAGATATAAGTTTTCACATATAGAACTTAAATGAGAACTGATAAATAAATCATGCATGCTACTTAATGAACAACATCCAACCATGTTCCTTCACAATCTTGTCGAACAATTCATGCCACCATCACCTATTGCTTCATCCTCTTTGCATTTCGTCCCTTCAAAATATGCAACACTTGATAAATCTGCATACTCCAATTCATATCTATTACAATTTCTTGGTCCCTTTGGAGGGCATGTGAAAAATACACATCAGTCATTCTCTACCGGATCTTGTACATAAAATACATGTTTCGCTTGTGATGCTAGAATAAATTGATCATCTTGCACTCTATCCTTACTCAAGCATCTCTTCAAATTCACCATGGTGAAACCAATTTCATCAACTTTGATTCCATTCTTATTTTGTACATCTATCCAATCACATTTGAACAATGGATACTACACCAAATAGTAGTCCAATAACATTATTTCGTGAATCACTCCATAATATGTTGTTGTTTGATGTATAGGTTTTTTATCCTTTGCACTTGATTTCATTAATTTTTTTGCATCTATGCATAGACCACTATTTTGGGTGGCCCTGACATTTTCTATGGTTTTAACATGAAATCTACAACCATTGATTAAGTATCCATCATACTTAGTTGCATATGTCCTTGGGCCATGTGCCAACCATTTAAGAGTATCATAAATGTTTTCTTTTCCTTCCACCTGTAAATTTTTAAATGTCGTTACAAAACCATTGAATTTCAAAATATATTAAAAGAATCTCACCTTCATACATCATAATATTCTTGATCAATGAAGTTCAATTAAATCTAATATGAAGAACATATCATTACATGTTTTCTTAACCAAACACTAAATTGTTGGTTGTGGAGCTTTTGTAGTAAGACTTCATCTTTTTGGGCTTATATGTTACTATTGGCAATTTCTGTCAAGTGCATCCTATTTCCAATTAATGTCAATAAACAATTTATAAAAATATTGTGATATATTATAATAAAAAATGATTTCATAAGGACGTGCTTATTACTTACTCTATCCAAGGTTGAATATCATCTATGTTGTGCAAGACCCATATGTGGCCTTGTAACAACCTAGTTTTATCTAATTCAATAGAAGTTCCACTAGATAAGGCCTTCCAATATTGTCCAACCTCTCCTTCTTCATCGTCCCAAGCTTCATTTCTACTAGGAATTATTTGAATGTATTCCATGCCTTCAACATATCCAGCACAAAATTTTATGGATTCCTCCACAGTGTAGTTCTCATCTATGCAGCCTTCGGGCCTATTCTTATATTTCATATAACTTTTGAAAATTTTCATGTTCCTAGAAAAAAAACACACAATTTGTAGTGAAATCAAAAGTATTAATAAAGAGTTTCTAGTAATTTATTATTATTATATGCACAGAAAATGTTGGAATTTATGTGGATTTGCACTTAATAAAATTTCACTAACCTTTCAAAAGGGTACATCCATCGATATGCAACTGGTCCACAATAACGTAGCACTCATACCAACTGTATAGTCAAATGTATCATTATATCAAAGAATGAAGGGGGGAAATATTTTTCTAGTAAGCACAAAGTTTCCACAACATCATCTTGTAAGTTATCAAGATCTGTTGGATCCACCATTTTTGCACAAATTCGCCTATAAATGAAGCAAATCCTGCAAATAGTGTTTCGAACTGCTTTTGGTAGCACATGGCACAATGTTACTGGAAGGATTTGTTGCATGAGAACATCGCAATCATGTGATTTCATAATATGAAGCTTGAGATCTTTCATAGATACATTATTTCTAGGGTTTGAACTATATATATCTGGAACTTTTAACGTGAACAAAACACGACAAAGAATCTCTTTCTCCTTTTTTGAAAGAGTATGTGGTGTGGGTGGAAGAAATAATTTTTGCCTCTTTGTTGTGGCCACGATGAATTCCTTATACCCAAATGTTGTAAGTCATCACAAGAATATTTTCCATCCTTTGATTTATCTTATATATCCAAAAGGGTTCCAAAAATACTTTCGCATACATTTTTATCTATGTGCATTAAATCTAAAATGTGACGCACTAGGAGTTTTTGCATCCAACCGTATAAAAAATAATGAATTATAACATCAAATAAAAACTAAACAATATATTCCAATTAAAAACAATGAAATCCTTCAAGCATCATACATTTTAGGCCTTAAGTTAATGTGTGCAGATACCTCCCAATATCGTAAATTGAATAGAATTGACCTTTTCTTCCACATGTCAGTCTTCGAATTTTCACCTTTTTTTAAATTTCTCTTTATTTTTGTACTTTTAGAATTTCCCCATTTCTCTTCCCTTCCTTCTGTTTTTGTAAAAATATCTGACACTTATACAATTGTAGGTGCAATGAGATGCTTAGACTTCCCATTAAATGGTCCTTTTTTAGAACGATACTTATGATTTATTGGAATATATCTCCTATGTCCCATGTACACACACTTCCTACTACATTTGAGATACACTGAATATGTGTTCTTTCCACATATAGGGCATGCACAAAACCCTTTACTGTGCAACCAACCATATTTCCATAAGTAGGAAAGTCATGAATTACCCACATCAATATATCCTTCATATTAAAGAATATCCTTGAATGAGCATCATATGTCCTTGCCCCTTCATACCATGTTAGTTTTATTTCATTTACCAATGGTTACCAATAAACATATTTGTCGTTTCCTAGTTGCTTAGGACCAGGTATTAACAATCATCAACAAACAAAAGCTCATTTTCATGCTTAACCATGGAGGAAGTTTATATGTGACTAGTACTACTAGACATACACTGTGAGTACTAATCAAGCTTCTAAAAGGATTAAATCAATCCACTTCCATTGCAAGTAGTACATTTTGAGGATCATTGGAAAAATCAAGCCATTTAGAATCTATAGTTTTCCATGTCGGGCTATCAACTGGGTCGCACATTATTCCATCCTTACTTGCATTCTCATGATGCCACCTCGTTTTCTGTGAAATATAAGTAGGGATGTAACAAAAACATAAAGAATCATATATACATTGCAATACTTAGTAGATTAAAGAAGATTATTTTTTAGTAGGTTGGTAGTACATGAAGGTGTATGATATAATGGAATCATAAGAGTTCAAAATCATACTTGTACATTCTCTTCAACCTCAACACTATACGGAAATACCTCAACACTTTGGTCCAGACACCTGTATGCACCTTTTCAGAACGAGCATCAACCTTCCATCTTGATTCACCACATGTTGGGCATTCATTTATTTTTTCATATTTCTCCCAAAATAAAATGCAATCATTGTGGCGTGCATGTATCATTTCATAGTGCAAACCCAATGATTTAATCAAACTTTTTGCAACATATGTATATTTTGGAAGTGTATTTCATGTTGGAATCATTTCTCTTTGCAACTTAAACAACTGGGTGAAACTTGCATCATACCATCCATTTCTCACTTTAAGGTTATTGCGCCGAGAGGCGCATTCTACAGCTCGG
>LPNX010755860.1:127723-165174 GCA_001517045.1 Pseudotsuga menziesii | reverse complement strand
TTAACTCAGGAGTGAGAATCATCAGAAAAACTCCAAGTGCAGATCTCTCCCTCTCTCAAGATTCATATCTCCTGCCTTAAATAGTATGAGCGATCGAAAACATCTGAGATTTAACTATCAACCAGAGGAAGAAAAATTCTAGAAGCAAATCTCCAATGCAGGTGGAAAACATCAAACCTAAAATTATCTACAAACCCTAAAATCCATCTGCAATTTCTGGATTTTGTTTTTGTTTTGGCATCTGGATTTTCCCTTCTACAATTTTCACTTCTAATAATGCAGCAATTATGAACTGATCTCCAGCTTAGATCCAGCAAATCACATTATCTCTTTATCTGCAATCTGCGATTTTCACTTCAAGAGAAATTATATAAATTTGATTATCTCTTTATATACAGTCTTTTTCTGTCATGACAGAAAAAGACTGTATAATTGAATTACTGTATAAGAAGTATGTTTTATTTGAATGCGTATGCCAAGGAAGAAGCCACCCGAACCCATGATAAATTGAAGTATATCCCGATTGTGTTTTGAAGGCGGTCCTTACAGCAAACGCTGGAACATACTCCGCATTTATACCATGCTCCGGTAGTGGAATATAGCTCCAACGGTAAAATAGATTGAGTGAATAGATCACCAATTTTCTTGATAACAAAAAAGAGTTCCAATCAAGAAATAACTACTACTCAATCCATTCTACAATCCAAATTGTAGTTCTGGAATTAAACCAAACAAATAATATTGAGTTGTGATGGCGCCTGCTGGATAAGCACAGATGGAAGTCGTACACAGTACTCAGTCACCCAGCAGGTGAACAAATCTGAAAACAATAAAATATCCCACAAAATCACAAATAGAATTCAATCTGGATCTAAAACAGGTCAATTTGCTGGAAGCACAACTAGATCACCACGGATCACGAACTGAGTAGCAGTTCTCTCAATCTTCAAGCAATCTGCAACAACACCAGAGCAAAATAGTGCTCACCTAGTTAGATTATCCTCTGGTTGCAGTGGGAAACCATGGGAAACCACGAGCTAGACTTGGAGGAGGTGAGCCCACGTTCTCCAACAAAAAAAAAATATTCTAAGAAATTTAAAGTGTTTTGCTAGCCACAATTCAAGGATAGTTACAAATATGACCGAGTAAGAAGTGGCAGAAAAACCTATTAAATCTTTCTAATGACACCAGCGATCCAAATCTAACTGGAAATATCCAACAATCATGGCAAGATATCACAACCCATCTCATCGTGAAAGAATCTGCTCTGATACCGTGAAGAAGTTTTATATTAACTTGAATGAAAAATACATGAGAATAGCTCTATTTATATGTGAGCTTACAATTTTACAATCAATATTAGTTGGTTACACTGCAATTCTAATAGCTAACTGTGTTGGGATATATTAATACCAACAATTTGTACAAAATTTTGTTACTGAATGGAAAAATGATCTACTCAGTAAATGATCTACTGAGTTAGAAGGCAAGCTTTCAATCAAATGCAACAACTCATTGAAATTGAAAGAGAAGAAATGAGGAAACAAAAAAATGAGAGACAAAGATTGCGGCGACAACAAATGACTGATGATCAAAGAGAAGAACAACGAAAAAAAGATTGTGAAAGGAAAAGATTGCAAGTGCAAAGTCAAAATGAGGAAGATAGGAAGGAGCATAGAAGTGGATCTAACACCATATGTACTGTCAAAGAGAGACAGTACATGTTGGAGAAAGTGTCCCAAAGTTGGTAGGTAACGTATCTGAGAAAGGTGAGCAACAGTATGTGAAAGCACCAATTGTCGACTTCATTGCCCCCGTACAGGTTGGTATGCACAGCTTTGGCAACAAGAGGGCCATACAAGATGTACTGTACAAAATATCAACCAAAAGTCGGCATCAAAACTTGAAACTAAGGCATCGATTTGGAATGAAACAAAAAATATACAACCAACCCCAATTCTTGAACACAGCATTTCAAGATTTTATAATCAATCCAGAAAAACCTAACTACTAATAACATGAGGTCAGATATGATTCCACAGTAGTCAACAGATCAAAAATAAAGCAACACGTTTTCTGCATCTACAAAATTGAGATGTAGGTGAATCTTTCTGTTTAGAAACTATGAAGCAGCTAATATACAGTACATGCCTTGAGACTGCCCAGGTATACCCATGGCCAATCTGACAGAAAACACAACTTCCACTGCATGATGAACACAAACATAAGTCGCAGGAAAACCAGAAACCGGGCCGACCCTGCGACCCCGCTAACTGAGAGGTTCTTCACTAATTTCCAGGAGGGCAGTATTGAACCCTTGGCACTGCGAGCTCATGACAATACGTAACTTTGAAAGGCATTGGGAATTGATGGCTGGGAAAGGATACCGGAGCAAATGAAAAGCTGGGTAGGCGGTGAATAAATGTCTTGGAAGTTCTTCGTAATTGTTCCATTTCGTAGATCTGTGTACAGTTCATTAGATTGATATTTAAATCCATATGCCAGTTCATGATTCTGGAGAAATTTTTCCTTCACGTGAGCCCTTTTTCCAATGTTTGACCTTTTCAGTATATCTACTCATTAAATTGATGTTCATATATATATAAATGCATCTCTGTCAGTTCAGGTATTTGGAGAGCGTTGGATTAATGTAATATATATGGATGATCAAACTCCATAAAGAAGCTTATGAAAGCACATTGAAACACATAAACTAGCATAGCAACAAGTAAAAAGTAAAATGATTATTCGTTGGATAAATTTTGTTGATTCGCTTAGATAAGTTTAAAATATTTAAAACCTATCAACATAATTAATAAATATATATAGTTTTAATATAGAATCAGTGGGATAGTAATCAACAACCAGGAAATCTTGAGAAAACATCCCAATATCTATATAGCCTGAAACAAATAAACCTATACAAACAAAACCTGAACCATTCCTCATGCCAGTGCCAGTAGCAGCAGACCTAAAAATGATCAACTATCTAATACTCTCCGAAAGTAAAAAACAAACAAACAACAAACCTGAACCATTCCTCACACTAGCACCACCAGACCCAAAAATGATCAACTATCCAATACTCTCACCCAAAAGAAAAAAAGAATAATGCATGCAGCTATTCAAAAAGTTTGGACCCAAAAGAAAAAAAGAATAACGCATGCAGCTGTTCAAAAAGTTTGAGTATGTGTTGCATCTCTAACGTTCATGAGAAATCACTTTGTTTGTAATATGTGTTATATTCAATATGAATATCAAATATATCTGTTTTAAAACAATATCTCCATCATATCACATTCTTCTTATTCACCTTCTTACATTGTTACATTGTTATTCTTAAGCTTCTTTCATGTAATTTTATAATGTAAAAATTGGATTATAAAATATTCTACTGTAAAATTAAATTGCAAAAATAACTAAAAACATATACATACTATGGATCATCTAAAATAATAATGTTTTCTCCCACGACTGGAACCAGCTTAGATCCAGCTTTACCCGACTCTATCATGCACCGAGAGGGATCAAATATTTTGAGGTGCAAACCCTGCTTCAACAATTGCACTCCAAAAAAGGGTTTGCACCTCGAAATATTTGATCCCTCTCGGCGCATGATAGAGTCGGGTAAAGCTGGATCTAAGCTGGTACAATTTCATAGTGGCCGATAGCTTAGTGAAACTAGTGCAACCTGGGTACAATCATGCCTTGGCATCTTCAATTAACTTTATATATTGATTGATATCATTTTTTCTTCCATTGATTCTACTTGGTCATTTTCACAATTTGAGTTTGGATTTCAATTATAATATTGATAAGCATCATTCACTATTTCAACCATAAGATCATCAACCATGGTTGCCTTGTTATGCTCATCATTATCAAGAACTTCAGTATCATTTGTAAGCAATGTTGCAAACTCATAATTATGATTATCATATTGATGTCCGACTATGTGTTCATCACCATGTGTAATTTCTTGAGGCAAATCATGCATCTCTATTGTGTGGCATTTCTTGCTCTTGTCAAATATATAGTCATGAGTAGGAACTCTCTCTCCATGGAAAACCCATGTTTTATATGAACTTATTATACCATGGATCATCAAGTGGTCTTGTACTTCCTCAAACGTCAATACAGCAACATTGCAACATTTTTTATAAGGGCATCTTGTGGTGTTATTATCCTCTGAGTTCCTTTTGCAAACTCTATGAATTCTTCAACCCTGACTTGATATTCCTTTGACATCCTACATAGAACCAATTTGCACATCACGTAAGAAAAAATCACTACAAATTACAATGAATACATGTTAAAAAATATCGTATTAAAGAATCAAATATAAAAAGTATACCTCATTTTCAAATATGTCCAATCCCTTTTTTGGCCATTTGAAATTAAAACCAACCCAATTTCTCAAATTGGCTCCTCTAGAATTTGGACCATAAACTTCCTTCCAAGGATTCTCGAATTTGGACTCTCAACTTCCTTCCAATATACGGTTAGGAATATGCATGTAGTACACCCATATGCTTTCAAAAATAACCGTTACTGGAACATGACAACCATATATTACACCATACAATATTCCACCTTATAATAACCAAATCCAAATATCAATTACATAATATTTTGGTTTTACATTAAAGCCAATATTTTTAAGATTTTAACCCATTAATATAACTCTAAAGATAAAAAAGAAATTTGCGAAATCTGGTGGGCCCCTCCCCATTGGATATTGCACTCAAATATTGGAGGTACAAAGGTCACTTTTAGGGAGCGTGATGGTTTATAAGGCTAATTAGCTTGACATTAATAGCCCATTAATACTCCCACCACCCTTCAAATCTGACGTTCTCCAAGCACGATTCAGCTGGATAAAACTGCAACCTCCAGAAGTGTCGACCGTCGCCACCAAGTACTCATTCATCATTTATCAACCCTTTCAATAGTTTTTCCATGGCCTCATCCGTAAAAAGCCTTCACCCATCCAAGGAGATCATCTGGGATCAACTTTATGATGCTTATGATCCTCGTTTGTGGTTTTCCAGTGTCACTGATGCCCAGAATGCTCTCTTGTCACCTTCCAGAGATTAGTCAGAACTATTGCAAAAATTAAAGTCATCCTTAATACGGTTCACATTAGAACAATTGCCCAATTTTCCAGATATTATCTAAAGGGTAGCCTCCAATTATTCCCCCACTGGGAAGGCTATCTTAGATGATACCCACTCCCATGTCATTTGAAAAATTACACCAAAAGCTATCAGGGTTTCCCTAGGCCTCTCCAAATCCCAATGTCAGGCCTTAATCCCCTTCATTGAATCAGAGGCTCTGCAAGTGTTTGGGAAATATGACCTAGAATCCAAGAATAAATTGTTCCAAACCATTTTGAACACCCCAGTTCCCTCAAATACCCTTATTACGCCACTCTCCTCTGAATTATTCATAAAGCTTGTCATATCAGCCATCTCCCTATTGATTCAAATCCTAGGTCTTGATAGTGATAGCATGGTCTCTGAAGCAACGCTAGGAATTCTCCTTTACCTAAGTCAATATGAAGCAGGAATTAAGTTCGATGAGTTCTTGGTTGGAGAAATCAATTCTCAGCTTAAGAAGTTTCATTTGGATAAGCACTTTAGATACTAGGTGTATCTATTTGTCATCACAGTCAGTTCCAACTAGCAGACCCTTGAGTTCATGGATCTAGAGGTGTTCAAATACTAGCCCCAGTCTATCTAGAAGATCCAGGACTAGGTTTACACCCTATTTGTTGACAGAATTATCCTCGGCATCTCCAGACTATTCGACCCTAAAGAGAAGAGGATATCAGAAGACATGAAGGCTTCCTTGCAGTAATATTGTAATGGAGATTGGTTCCTGATGCCAAAGTATTCAATTATCAGGGTATATGGTTTTTTAGGCTTCCCCTTTCATGCTACTATTTCACCTAACTCCCTCAGTATTTGCACTAGAATTGATTAGGAAGAGGATTTATGTTGATGAGGAGCCTTTTACTGCTCACAGGAAGGACTCTTGGATCAAATACCCTATTAATTTCGGGCCC
This sequence comes from Pseudotsuga menziesii, assembly GCA_001517045.1. Lineage (NCBI taxonomy): Eukaryota > Viridiplantae > Streptophyta > Pinopsida > Pinales > Pinaceae > Pseudotsuga > Pseudotsuga menziesii. The sequence goes on along the minus strand of LPNX010755860.1, from coordinate 159,107 downwards.
TTTGTTTTGAGGAATCCAACAACGTTACCAATGGTGGAGAAATTTTTGAAGGCCATGAAGTTTCAGGTGACTCATGCACAGAATTATGATCCTAAGGGGATCATTTCCCAGAGGAGGTTCCAGGTCCAGAGGTCAGTCTTTATTCACTCCATGATCCCCAACTTGTCCTAGGAGGCAAATTATCTTGCCTATGATTTTGATTGGACTCCTGTAGAGAAAATTCAGGCTCCTAAAGAAGTCCAAGGTACAGTCCCAGCTACTCCCTTGCCCCTAAATGGTGATGGTTGTAGCAGAAGGTCTCAGTCAAAGGTGGAAGATATGGAATGTGATGAACAAACCCCTACAAATAATCCTAGGATAGACGTAGAGGAGGACGTAATGTGATGAACAAACCCCTACAAATAATCCTTGGATAGATGTAGAGGAGGATGTAATCAACTTGGAGAAAAATTTTAATTTTGAATCTGATTCCCTCAAGACAGTGATAGAGGAGGAGCTTGATTTAGTAAACCCTACTAGGGAAAAGGTTGCAAATCAGATGGTGATCATGCAGCAACTAGTGGTTTTAAATCCAGCCACTACACACTCAGAGAGAAAGCCCCAAAGAACCACACAATCAATGAACAAAGGCAGTGAGGAGTCTCTACTCAATTATCAGAAGTATTATTTTGCCTTTGTTGTTAAAGGGAAATTTAAGATTGAAAAGAAAATGTTGACCATCTATGGGAAGCTCAAAGAGAAATCCAAGGCTGACACTCATAAGCAGTTCAAGGAGCTAAGAAAACTATCAGGTAGCAAAGTATCTTTCACTACTTCCAGGAATATTATAACAAACTCCCTGAACCTAGACATCGCTAATGAGGAATAAGTTCCATAGGTCGAGTTCAAGATGGATCGGTTCTCAATCCTAGATAAGATTGTGTTCCATAAGGGAGTTAGAGATCTCATCTATGCTGATCTGACTAAGGAGGTGTTATCCCATCTCAAGTCCTAGCAAAGGGTGGTTAAACTAGAGACCCAATTGAAGCAGGAAAAGGAAACAAACAAGGCCTGGAACCTACAAGTAAAACTCCTGATAGACCAAGTGGTAAACCTAATAGCACAGAATGATTTATAGAAACCCCTTGCATCTGAGCGGCCAGTGGAAATAGATCAGGCTATTTTACCAGCTAAGGCGATGGCCAAGATATAGGCTTACAAAAAGAAAATCAAGACACCTATGAAAGACATCCAACTAACCCCTTAGACCGTGCAGTTAGAAGGGGAGATTGAGGCATTGTGGCATGAGGTTTTGGATCTGAAAGGTCGCCTTGTTGTGCTAGAGGCTGACAAGTGCACATGGGAAGAAGATAAGAAAAATATGCAAAAGAGAATTGATAAATTAAATTACTATAAAACCCTTGAGGACATATCACCCACTATTCTCGCGATCAAATATATGTCTGAAATGTCCCTGAAGGACCTAGAAATCACTCAATTGAAGGAGGCCAATTAAGAGCTCAAGGACAAGATCACTGTTAAGGAAAGTGAAGACTCTACTAAAGAGATCGGGACACTCAAAGAGAAGGTAACCATTGTTTAGGAAAGAGTCATAGGCCGAATTCCCCTACAAGGGGCTAAACATTTGCTATGGGATGTAGTGATAAAGGAGATTCCTTCATTAGAAAAGAATTTGTTCATGGTGGATGAGCATAAACAAGATTCTATGGTAGCAAGTAGATGATGTAAAACCCTATAGGAAATTCTAGCACAAATTCGTAGGGAGGCCTAGAAGGTGATTGTTGTTATGAACTCAACCTTTGGGGAAGAACTAATTGCCCTAGGGATTACTAATAGGATATTAGTTCTAGTGGCATCAAGGACGATGACCACAATGCATAACATGTTTCAGAATGCACTTACTAGGATTAACATTATTCATCAAGGGGTAGAAAATTTCAACAAATTGTTCCAGCCCCTATTTCAGAAAGGGTTGCCTGAGTTTTGGCGTCCATAGGATAAGCTGATCCCTCATAGAAAATATCTCAAATTGTTGCACCAGGAAAGACTAAACCATGCAAAGTTTGAGGGTATGAATGGTGGGATAAAGGGAGAGGTAATCATCGATAAACTCAGTGATGACTTTGAGCTACTGGCTCAATTCATGACTGTCAAATCAGATCTCCCTGCTATTGTCCATAGCCCCCTGATTGACCTAGATGTTATCCTAAAGGATTTATTTGAGATGGCCACCCCTACAGATCAGCAGTGGAAAGATATACATAGAGTGAGCAATCATCAGCCTGGAAGGCCCACCAGTAGCTGAGTTAGTCATAGTTTGTTAAAAATATGGTCGGAGTTGTCATTTTCATCAAGCGATCCAGATAGCCCTAGATTTCAAGATTTCCCTTTTTGATTGGTCACACGTAGAACAAAGTTCCTTCCCAAAATGTTTTGTGGGCATGACACATCTACCACGTCAAATTTTGTTAGGATTTAGGGCGTACTTTCGAGTTTGATTCTCGCAATGTAACTAATTTTGATGCCCTATTTCAAGATACGTCTCAGGGGTAAATTGCACTATAACTGTAACCTATACGAAGGAGGAAGGGTTCAAATTTAATTTTTGAAGCCTCTGTTCCTGGATTGTACCTCTGTAAAATTTCTTGGAAGTGTTAATGAAAAGTGTTTTTTTGAGTTTTTGAGATTAATCACAGTGTTCATATTCAGTTTGTGTTTCCTGTTTGCGTCATTTTCATGTGTAAATTTTGCTAATGCTTTCTAGAGAAAATTGTGACCTGTCTTGAGCCTGCTAAGGGTTGTTGTGACATGTCTTAAGCCTGCTAGGACTGTTGTGACTGGCTGAAAGTGCCTTGAGGACTGTTAAGGGTCTCAAGCCTATGTATGAAGGTACCATGACCTACTGTGTGTTACTAATGGTTTTGTGAGGGTGTGTAAATTTGTTGGCAGCCTAAATGTGTACAACTTGACTAGGCTGTGATCTGTTAGTATCAATAGCATACTGTGTGAAGTCTAGTATGTGCGTCGCTACCATTTATTGGACTAGTTATGCAACTAATGAAACCCATGAGTTGATGCCTCTCACCCATGTGATTCCTACCAAGCTGGGAGAAAAGCTCACATAGGTCAGAAAGAATGGAACCTACTCTTGGTTGAGGCCTGATAGAAAACACAAGTAACCATTGAGTAAAAAAATGAGAGTGTTGTATGGTTCCTCTGCGCATTCACACAATTCTCATATCCACTAGACATGATGAGGCAGTGACCAATGAACAAGATTTATCTAAAGGAAGTGAGAGGGTTCGATTTTTAAAGAAAGGGGATATTCTTTGAATAGTAAACTGTAATGACCCCCATCAGATCTTGCTGATTTTTTTGGCTTATTTTCTTAAGTAATTTGGTTAAGGGATTTTGTAAAAACACTTGTCAAAAGTACCACTAAGTTGTGCCAAATAGTATTAGTTGGTTGTTGTATTCAATGTACTACTGATATGTTGATGCAGAGGCATAGGCTCAAGAGGGCAAAGTCATTCATGACTTCACAAGGTCAATGGAACTCTTAAAAGACCTAGCGTTTTGTTTGTAATTTGATTTATTTTGTAAAAGCTAAATAAAATGGATAAGGAATCTAGATCATTTTCCACATGTAATAGTTAGGATTGAGTTAGTTGTGATTCATAGGTTTAGCAGAGATCAATAAGGATTGTACTCCTTTGTTATAGGATTTGGAAACATAATCCTCTTGTATTTAAATCAATTCAAGTTATTTCTTAGCAGCTTAGTTAGCTTATAGAGCTTGTTGGCTCACAGAAGCTTAGGTTAGCTCACAGAGCTTAGGATAGATCATAGAGGTTTGAGGATAGCTCAAATAAACTTTGATTATACCATAGAGCTTCAGAGGGAGAGAAATTCCACATAGCATGAATGTAGGAATGAGAGGTGCACAAAAGAGTGAGCGTGGGGTGAACAAGTAGAATTCTCTGTGTGTATTTGAATTTTTTGTGAATTGAATAAAGAACAGAGGATTAGACTCTGCTTGTGGTTTTGATGGATTTCATGTATTCATATAGTTCTGTAGAAGTATGAATTCATCCCTCATTCACTCCATATAACCCTGTTTATAAACTCTGTGGCTTTGGGTTTCCATAGTTTTCAAATTGCAGAGAAGAATCGATCCTATTAGTGATCAATTAAGTGAAGCTTTGTAGAGGGTTGAAACTTAACCAGTCACTCAAATAAAACAAGGTTGTAGAGTGGGGATTGATCGTGGGGAATATCGACAGTTTATAGTGATATCTCTAGGAGAAGTTGCAATCTTTGAAAAACTTTTCATGTGCGTGATATGAAGTTGCAATCTTTGCAATGCACTGTTGATTTGGTGGGGACACTGATCGAACGATCAGAAAGCCATTTTGTTGCGTGAAAAAGTAATTTGTATGAACACTTAGTTTGGCCACAAAATTGATAGATCAACGATCAAGATCCACGGCGGAGAATAAGCATTGTGCGGAAACTCTTGTTTCGGAAGGGTCGAAAGTCAAAAAGCTGGCCTTTGATTCCTGCCTTCCAGAAAAAATTTCGTTGCGGAAGGGAATGCGCGGAAACCTAGAATTCCACTACAGAAGAAAGTGAGACAGTGCGGAAATCTATTTAACATAAAGAGCTTGTTTCAGATCTCAAGGGTTTTGAAGTCTGTACGTAAATCAGCACCATCATATGTGTAATGTTTGGCTTGTATATTGACTATAATTTTCAGATCTTGATTTTCGTAGCGCTAACAGTGAACAGTAAATACAATAGAGATTGATTTGCATAAATAACAAGGAAAGTAAATCCTAAATATCATATTCATATAACTTTGAGTTTACAATGACTGTAACAACAGTTCTAAGGTGGACAAGCAAATTTGGAATTACTTTAAATCTAACCTGTAGCTTCCTAGGCATGCACAATGATTTATGGACGTGAGCTTTGGTGTCTTGATTTTTATTTGGTGTCTTCCTTGCCTTGCCAGCTCCTCAAAACAAACCAGAAATGTCTTCTTCTCAGACTCTCTTATTATGCTGCAGCACCCTCCTTCACTACCCAAAAACTTTATGCACAGTGGTAACAAGAAGGAAGACCACAATGAGATTACCCAACAACGTTGTAGTAGATTCCTGTAGGTGTCAATATGGATTGCAACTCTCTTTCTGGCTATAACAACCCTTTATTTTGTCCCAAATGAAGTGTGGGGATCACTGTAGATGTGGAACTGTAAGGATATGTGGCCAATAGAAAGTAAATCATCCTCACAAACAAGACTATTTCCTCTCCAGATGATGTCACGGCCCATGTAGTCCAAACTCAACCAACAAATGAAGAATATGACCTCCACAAGATGAAATCGGCCCCTTTATTACTCCTTTTTTTTTCAAAAACATAAAAAACAAAAAAGACGAAAAATAAAATATGCATGAATCTATAGCATCTTATATCTAGATGGGCCTAAAAATTTTGTTGTATGTATAACCACGGCATGAGCCTATAATCCTAGGTATAATATAATATTGTTACTTGTTAGACTCATAGGAAGACCCCCTTGGGCTAAACATTATTATAGAATATGGTATGGGGATGGCTCTAGGGAGTCCTAGTTTCTTATATTCTTATTTTAATTATTGCATAAGCATTTCTAGCTTCTATTCCATTGCTTGTCAAGAATATTTATAACTTACATCGTAGGGAGGCTCTTTGGGTTAAATATAAATATCTTTCTAATGTGGAGATATCCCAACCTCTATACTAACTAATATATGTTGTTAGTATGATAAAATATCAATATGTTAAATTCATCACGACCATTTTAACATATCAATGTATTTTTAGGAGGAGTTAGCACTGGCTTCAATCACCTCATTTAATGGCTTGGAAGGTATGGAAAACTTCATTTCCTTTAGAGCTCAAGGAATATCACTTGGGAGTGAGTAAATTAGTCAAAGGTGCATTAAAATGGCCATAACATTATTAGAGATCACTTGGTTCAATATTTTCATATGCCAGCTATCGTTGACTCTCTAATGACCTAATTAAATAGAAATTCCCACGCAAGCATCTGTAAAAACTACTACACTTCCACCACTAAAATGGTTCATTGAACAATGAAAATACATAAATGAGGTGGATACTATGGATTGGCATCACATGATTAAATGCAAAATCATATATCTCTTCTCATTATTCTAATATCCCAGGTTACCTAATTGATATGTCAATTAAGAAAGTAGATTTGTAAGGCATACCACCATTGAAATTTTAGCTCATATGATCTCCATGAGAAGAGAGATCATAAATCCAACCAAGAAAAAAACAAGAAAACATTGTTTGAATGCATATGATAGATCTCTTAGTAAGGCATAAAACAATAATGATTTGTATCATGATGCCAATAGTTACAAATAACATATAAAAGAGAAAATATATTGTGTAGAATCATAAGAGAGTCTATGGAAATAGACTAATTTAGTACAATTATTTTATCCTTATGGTATCCTTACTTATTGACATGTGACCTTGAATGATATATAAGTAATTTGATCAAGTAACCAGTAAATCCACCTAGGTATAAATATAGTAGATACCGACTAGAAATAATACTATGTTCGGATATTGTAACCTCAACATCTAGCCGCAGATGAAAATGGCATCCCTTAGGTGGTAAGATAAAATTGATTACTAGTGCACTTGAATCCATTGAAACAAACTCACTCCCCCCATTCCTTCTACAAATAAACCTCATAATCAATGCATTATAAGCCATGGTTATTACATTATTTAACTTCATGTCATCCACCATAATAGGCTAATACATGGTCAATTTCATGGTATACCCTCTCAACCTCCTTATTTGTATCAAGTCATTTTCCTTTTGAAATCCATTCATCAAAGGATTGCAAGTATGAATATTTGGTTGATCACAACCATTTTCCTTCATATTCTCCACTAGTGCAAGATAAATGACAACTTTGCCTCCTTTGCAATGTCCATTATTCAAGGTAGTATATGTTACTTCATTTGGTGTCAATCGTTTTCAGTTAGGGATGATGGTTAAGGGAATACTTAAGGATAGAATAGATGAAATTTTGGATCTATAGAGCCATCCTTTTCTTTGATCTAGCTACAATATTTTCATGGTTCACTAATTCATATAACAAGTGTTGTAGGAATTAGAAGGGTGTCCTTTCCATCATTAACACCTACAATACTAGGTATATACCTATAATTTGTTTGATAATTATAAAGACATGGAGGGTTGACATTGTAGGTTAAAAACTATTCATATAAGGAGATGGGGGTCACATCATATTTATATGGTTCCTCAAGAAAGTTATCATATTTTCATTAGGAGAATAGTTTCACTGGTATAATACTGGTCTAAAAAACATAGCTTAATGGTTCAAATTCATTTTATATTTATAAAAATTGCATATGGTTGGAAGAGGTACTAATTATAACAATTCTTAATATTTAAAAGCATTATATAGGTTCTTGTAGGTTTTCTCCAGGTAGGACCTTAACCAATGTATTGAATTGCCAAACTTATGGAGAGCATGTAGATTAAATGTAACATCATATATCTCTTCTCATTGTTCTAATATCCCTAGGTATAAATGCAGTAGATACCTACTAGAATTAATACTATTTTGGTATGTAACCTCAACATCTAACCTCAGATGAAAATGAAATCCCTTATGTGGTAAGCTAAAATTGATTACTGGTGCACTTGAATCAATTGAAACAAACTCATTGTCCCCATCCTTCTAAACATAAACCTCACATTCAATGCCTTAGAAGCCATGCTTATTACATTATTTAACTTCATTTCATCCACCACAATAGGCTAATATTTCATTTCCTTTTGATGCATTTCTTTGGTTCCCTCCTTACTTCCTTTGGTCCACCTACATGACTCCTAGAGTCCTTCCCCTTTTCATTGAAAACCTTCGGAGAAAACTCGGCTGTTTTTTCTATCTATACAAAAAAAGATGAAATTAAATTTACCAAAAAGAGACAAAGAAAACAAAATTAAAAAAAGAACAAAATGGTACCCTTAACATAACTTTTCACATTTTATCTCCCGCAAATAGTTTTGTCGGGAAAGGGCGGCATTTTATTTTTGCACAGGCCAGCATTTACTTGATTTGATTCTGGTATTCAACACCATGAAATTTGAAGCTAAGCTATTGGGATATATTGAGGTGAACTATGTGAGGTGTAACTTAAGTTTCTCTACATTCTTGTTCTACGTTCTGCGTTATTGCAAGTATTTTATCAATGCTTTCGTGAAAACAACATAAAAATTGAAAACAACAAACACTAAAAACATTCGGTGGTTTCTTTATTGAAAGAAATCAAAATAGTGGTTCCTCTGCTACAAAATTTTAAGGGTAATACGCATTTTGTGCTGCATTTTGTACAAAATTTTATCATATGCTTAGCAACTATAATATGCATTATGTGGTTTCTTTATTGAAAAAAATCAAAATAGTAGTTCCTATGCTACAAAATTTTAAAAATTCTGTCAAAATTTTGGTTTCCTCTAGGGCTGACCATGGATTGTGGTGGCTCTTCCTAGCTGAGTCATGGACTGTTTGACATTCATTTAGTTGGGTTGTGATTGTTTTGTGACCACTACAGTTGGACTGCACTTTCCCACTGCTGCAAGACCATTATCGTGTTCATCTTTGGGGATTCATGTGTAAACTTTGTTCTGCTTGCAACCTCTAAGCATGAGGGGTCTTCACTCTTAAAGACTGTGATATCTTGTTGGATTCTATACATGTCTAACCTAAACCTACAACACTCTAACCCTCTCTATCTCAATTTATGACATCTGTTGCTTTTAGCAAATAGTCCAAATAGTCTTCCCTTTTAATTTTAAAACTTGTTAGATAGATTAATCGTTTAAACAACTTTCAGTTAGCAATTGAGTGGTGATAGACTTTTTTTTTTGGTTATGTGGGATTTCTACAAGTGGAGACATGGAGGTAAGTGCTTTTTTGTGATTGAAGTATATCATTATTTTTATTTAATTTAAAAAAAAAAAATTACAGAAACGAGTAGGTTTTATATTAATAAAACTATGGTTGAGCCACCCAAGAGGTTACATCTGTGAGTTCTTTGCAAAAAAAAAATTCCCCATCACGGAAAATGAAAATACTACTTTTATTTAATTTAGATTGTTAGAACATATTACTTTGTACTTTAATAACAATCTAATAGGCTATGGATAATCAATACTCTAATCATTTAAAAAAAATAGGCAAAGCAGGTTATGACACGAAATCAAAAAAATCTAATTATGCAATTTTATAAAAGAATGCGTCAAAATGATCAAATGGGAAAGAAAGGGACATGCATCTCACAAGGTAAATATTTAGTAATAGAACAATGTGTTTCCTTATGTAGTTATATAATTCTTATTTTTATTGTATGATGATGTTAGGCATATGTTTAATAACATTCTTGGCTACAGTTACAAAGAAGAGGAAAATACAAACAATAGCAAAGAAGATTACACCTTCTATTCCTTTGAATGACTCTACTAGTCCTAACAAAGAAGCAAATGACAAAGATACATTTTCCTCTTTTCAGGAGGATCAGGAGCAACATGAACAAGGTAATCCCATCAATTCATATTTTTATACATCATTATAACTATAAATATTATGATTAAGAAATCCATAACACCTTTGCGTTCCCTTCTTTTATAGAATATGTTCACAAAGAAAAATTCCAACAGGATATTAGTATACAAGGTGAAGATCCCTCTACACAAGCATTGACAGAGAAAGTCAAGAATAAAGGTAGAGGAGCAACTAAATGTGCAGAAATCAATAACTTGGAGGAAAAGATCAAAATTCATATCAATGTAAGGAACCAACCAATTGGTCCAAACTCCGTGAAGCTATCTTCATTACTAGGTGTGCCCACAAGGGAAATGGTTCCAATCAAAAATTCTGATTGGCGAAAGGTTTCAGATCAATTAAAGGAGGACTTGTGGAAAAGTATTAATTTGATTATTAGACATTACATGTATTTGTATTCAACATTTCTATTTTTGGATGAATTCAAAGTTTATTTTCAAACCATGCATGACATCTAAAAATGAAATTCTTATATGTTGCATGAAAAATTCATAATCCCTTCGGTCCTTAAAGAATATTGTATGAAATCCATTGGCCATAAGGAAAACAGTCATAGATATTGGTTGACCAAAACATCATTGTGACCCTTATGAGTCAACAGAGGAAAGATTAAAAAATGTTCCTCCTATCACAAGCCACCACTAAATTCCTGGTAAGCAAAAAGTTTGCATATTATATAATCAAGTTTTTTAGAATGTCTATTGGCTTGTAATGTTGACTTATATATGTTATTTTCAAGTGATTTCTAGGATATAAGGAAAAAAACAAGGAAAATAGAGAAAAGGAGAGGGACTTACACACCTCTAGACGTCGAGGTTATCAACGGGTCGAAGATGATATGGTAAGCAATTGTGATGATATTTTATCCGATATGAGAAATATTAGCATATTTTAGTTTCATTGTAATGTCACAACTTAACCATACTATTTTACTTGTTGTAATTAGAAAAAATCCATAGCCTCTGATGATACAACTACAAGCATTACTAGGACAGACTTATGGAAGAAGTGCCATCAAAAGAAGGATGGCACTCCAATCACACCAGTTGTAGGAGAAACAATAGTATGTTCTCAACCTTTTAATTGATATATTTATTAGAATTTCATTTTACATGTTGGAAATGTTTTCTTCTATGATCTGATTTAATTGTATGTCAATGTTAAAAAAACATTGAACAAGCACAAGTAGAAGTTGCATCTCGATACTTTGTAGCTAGGGATGATTCCCTTTCCAAGGTACTAGGGGTTGATGCAAGAGGAATATGTTGTGGCATTGGCTTAGAAGTTACTCCAACTAACTTGTTTAGCAAAAGTCCATACAACGAGGTGCTGGTTGTAATCCAAGCTATAGTGGAAGAAAAAACAGAGGAAATCACATATTTGAAAACAACAATAACTGAACTACTGAAAAGAGTAGAAGATATGAAGAGAGAACATGTGGTCGACAAATAAAGGTTTAGTGTCCAATTATTTACTCTCTTCTCAATATACATATTTTCACACTAATGATCTGAATTCTAATATCTGATTGCTCATATAAACAGTGTCCTAATGTACAAAATGCTCATGCTGAAATCACGCCTGTCGTGAAGGTTAGTTGTTTAATTATTATTTTAAATAATAATTTTTTTTCATATTTTGAATATGTGTGTGTGTGTGTGTGTGTGTGTGTGTGTGTAATACATTTGTTTTCCTTGATAGAGTAATACAGGGGATATAACAACCCCTATGAACGGACTAATACAAAAGAAATTAACTTCAATGCATACTCCATCATCCCTAGTAAGTATTGAGAAATTTCATAATTTAGTTCAATTTTATTTTATTTTATCAATATATTAGAAATCATTGTTTGTTGGGTGCAGAGTCGTGCATCAAAATATGATGAACATTTGGTACAAAAAACACCAATGGTTCCATCGAAACTGCAAATTGACAAAATGAAAACACCAATTCATGTAAGATTGTAATTATTTAATCTAGGATCATCAATGTTTAAATTCTTATTTCCGTGCATCTTACTTTGTCTCATTTATTTGTAGGGTCAAGATAATTCTAATGAGTTGACAACAACTTCCCAATTGGGGTTGGAAGGAAATAAATGCTTCTCATTGCATTAAACTAAAGGGTTAAAGTTGCAAGGGCGACAATACACAAGACTGACCCAAATGCAATGGTACACTGTGTCCCTGTTGGAAAAGGCTATTATATTGTGAATCCGACAGAAATTTTAGATCCTCTATTTGAAAATATAGATCTACCACGTCCTAGTCGTGCATTATGTAATCTACCGGATGCTTTGTTGAGCTTCATTCCTTGGCATAAGGATGGCATTGAACTATGTAACTAGTGCTTATACTGTGTGACTAGTGATTTCAATGATGTTGTATCAACTAAGAATAGTTGATTTATTGAATATTTATACTTAGATCAGGAATTATAGTTTATAATTTTTTTGTAGTTCGGGATTAATATTTACATTTAATTAAAATTTTGGGCACAAGTTGCAATTATATTCCATGGGCACAATTTCTGATTTTGTAATACATCAGTATTATATAATCTTTGTTGCATGTGAAATGAGCAGTTTGTCTATCATATTTTCATTAAGTTTTTTTTTTTTGTAAATTAGTTTATCCTTTTATTTCCTTTTATTTCCAAAAACAGACATTTACAAAAACAAAAACAAAAACAAAACGAAACAAAAAACCCACATTAATATAATTTATTTTCCACATTGTAGCAAGAATATGAAAATGACCAAAATTAAATATTTAAAGGAATAAGCTTGTATCCAGAAACAAATTCATATGCAATGCTTAACAATAATAGTAAGTTGATTTCTTAACTCAATTGAGGCCAGGACCTTTTATGTTGTACAAAACAACCAATCTACAAATTATTTTGAATTTGAAAATCAAAACTAAGCTTAAATACAAATTACTCAATTTGCACATTGAAGTCATCATGTTACTACATTGTTCATTCTGTGTTTGATAGTCATGTTCTGCCTGTGTTCACAGCTGATAGGAAGGTTTATGCTCCTTTTCTATTTGTCTTTCTATCTGGTATCTATATCTCCTGGTAACACTGTTATTTGCACAGACTTGGAGAAGGAAACCCCATTTATCGACAGTAATAAATCCTTGATGGGATTGTCATTCTTATCTGCTTCTTCTACCGAGATTATATCCTTCCTACAGGATATGCTAGAGCAAGACCTCTTTGGATTTGTCATCAACTTCATTAGAGTTGGAAATTTGCAGCAAGGACAATGATGACAAAAACCTCCTGTCTTTTCTTCCCCAGTCCAAACATTCATTCAGACCAACCGTTCCTAGCAATGGATACTATGCACCACGGTAATGGAGTCCATGGCCTTGTCTAGAGGCTTCGACAGGATGTTCTTAGGATCGAGAACTCTAGGCACTACTTCTGCAATGGTGTTGCATCTTATCAGGACAATGTTTCCCTTACCAACATCAGAAGGCATGTCTAATGTAATGAACATCTCTACGCCAATGGCTAGAGATGCTTTTATGTGAAGGTATAGAAATGATTGAATTTCCAAGTAGTGCCCAGTGGTCAATAAAACACATTGAACAAAAAGCTTCCCAAGCAGAACAATCATTACATATCTTGTATCAAGACCCCCAGGATCCTTAGTAGAACAATAGTTAGCCATCCCTATTCTTTACCAGTATTCACTCACTTTGTATCTTAGGGAAACTCTGATCATGGCCTTATAACGATCCAGGAAATTACTGAATCATCATTAGCAGTCGATTTCACAATGAGTCTGTTAAATCCTCACATACGCCATTATCAAGTACCATGATGACAACACAAACGGTCACATGGGCTCTTGATCTAATTTCTTGTGTGGTGATTCCAACTACACCGCCCATTATGTGGTGACATCATGGTATCAATGGAGGAGGTGACCCTCGGCCTTAGTTGAAATTAGCTTTGATTTTCCTTATGGTGTGTGGACTTGACATCTGTCACTTCATCGAAGGGGCTCATGATGGTATATTGGTAACTGGTGCTTTAGAGTTTGGAAAATGAAGGAATGAGAAATTTCACATTTTGTGATTTCATCTCTTGATTGCTATGAAGGAATGAGCAATTTCATTTGCATCAACTGCAAGGGAATGTGTCCTTTCATGCACTCGTTCAGTTATATTCCTTGGCTTTCATTCCATAAATTGAATCACTTGTAATGCTGAAACTCTAGGGGAAATTATAGGTTCATTACAGTCACATTCAGAATTCATCCAATATGATTTCAATAGACAAATTAATAAAATCAAGAAGAAACCCCAAAGAATAATTTATGGACCTTCCAAAACTGTGGTTTAGGGAAATTAGACCAAGCCTATGAGAAGATCAAAAATTTTCCAAGTATGGAATTATTGGTAAAATATGCTTAATTTCCCTTAGAGAAATGCCCACCACAGCTCATAGGATGATGATAAAAATATTCTGAGAGTTTGGATCTCTAGAGTGTTGTATGGTGCATCCAACCATATCATTATCCTGACCAAAAATTCTTTCAGGAAGAAGATATCAATCTGCCAAAAGTGCCTCTCAGCCATATTTTCACTACTCCATAAAAATGCTCACTAAGGAGAGTGAAAGAAGCTCTAGAAGATGAAAGTGGTCTTGATGGATTCACCTTGTTGGCATCTACCCATTGGGTATCTCACTTTCCAAGTTTGAAGGAAAAATGAAATCACCTTGGTGACCTAGGGTTTGAAGAGCACTGGTTAAGTGTTAGACAAAGAGTTTGAGAGACCATTTGGAAATGCTCGCAAGGGGGTGTTTCTTTGATGAAAAAATTCATCAGATGATATGGTCCTGTTCATTGTTGAAATGGCTATTTGGCCATGCTATTTTTTTCTTATGGTGATCAGATAAGGAAAATATCAACCTGCCAAAATAGAAGAAAATTCTTATTTTGCATACTAAAAACAAAGAAAAAATGGCTAAGTGTTGTAAAGGGGCTAAGTGATGCCCGCATTAAGGTTGATGCTAGCACTAAGGATGATGACTACATGGCATGTCATGGCATAGATGATTATGTGGCATGAAGATGAAATCATTGCTGCATTATGACATCATTCTGGAGAAATACGACAAATTAGTGAAAATCAAGAAATTGGCTAAGTATGGGAAAATTGGTCCATGTAGCCTTAAGAGGATGCCCACCACAAATGGTTTATTGAAGAAAATGCCCATAGCACATGGGGATATTGTAGGTTTCTATTTTGTCTAAACCATGGTATCAGTTTGTCCAAAGACAACCTGAAGAAGAATTTATGGGCCTACCACAACTGTGGTTTAGGGAAATTAGACCAAGCCTAGGAGAAGATAAAAAATTGTCTATGGAAGTATTGGTAAAATATGCCTAACTAGACCTAGGGAAATTCCTGCCACAGCTCATAGGATGATGATAAAAATATTCTGAGTGTGGATCTTTATAGTGCTGTATGGTGCATCCAACCATATCATTAACCTAACCAAAAAGTCTTTCAGTAAGAAGATATCAATCTGCTAAAAGTGCCCCTCAGCCATATTTTCACTGTTGCAGAAAAATTCCCATCAAGGAGAGAGAAAGAAGATCCAGAAGATGAAAGTGGTCTTGATGGATTCACCTTGTTGGCCTCTAGCCATTGGGCATCTCACTTGCTAATTTTGAAGGAAAAATGAAATCACCTTGGTGACCTAGGGTTTGAAGAGAACTAGTTAAGTGTTAGACAAAGAGTTTGAGAGACCATTTGGAAATTCCTGCAACGGGGTGTTCCTTTGATAATAAAATTCATCAGATGACATGGTCATGTACATTGTTGAAATGGATATCTATCCATGCTCTTTTTTTTTCTTATTGTGATCAGATAACGAAAATATCAACCTGCCAAAATAGAAGAAAATTCTTATTTTGCATACTAAAGACAAAGGAAAAATGGCTAAGTGTTGTAAAGGGGCTAAGTGATGCTTGCACTAAGGATGATTTCGACATGGCATGGAATGGAATAAATGATGATGTGGCATGAATGTGAAATCATTATTGCATTATGACATCATTCACGGGAAATACGACAAATTAGTGAAAATCAGGAAATTGGCTAAGTATGGGAAAATTGTCCCAAGTAGCCTTAAGATGACGCCAACCACAAATTGTGTGTTAAAGAGAATGCCTACACCACATAGGGATATTGTAGGATTTTGTTTTCTCTACTCAACAATGGTCTCGGTTTGTCCAAAGATACCCTGAAGAAGAATTTATGGACCTGTAAAAACTGTGGTTTAGGGAAATTAGACCAAGCCTAGGAGAAGATAAAAAATTGTCCAAGTATGGAATTATTGGTAAAATATGCCTAACTGGCCTTAGGGAAATGCAACTCATTGGATGATGATTAAAATATTATGAGAGTGTGGATCTCTAGAGTGTTTTATGCTGCATCCAACCATATCATTAGCCTGACCAAAAAGTATTTCAGGAAGAAGATATCAATCTGCCAAAACTGCCTCTCAGCCATATTTGCACTGCTCCAGAAAAATGCCCGCTGAGGAGAGAGAAAGAAGCTCCAGAATATGAAAGTGGTCTTGATGTATTCTCCTTGTTGGCCTACACCCATTGGGTATCTAACCCCTACATTTATCTTTTTTTCCCATGGAAAAAGACAACTCTGTAGCACATGAAAAAATTTAACACGACACAAGGCAAACTGAATGCATCACAAAAATAATTTACAAAACAAGCCCTAACCAACACCACAATAGCACTACTAAATCACTAGATGAATCATGAGAATGCAATGACTTTTATTAGTACAAAATATAAAGCCTCGGAGCATACTCACCAGCAATCTATCAGCAAGAAAGTCAATGTACTAACTCATAAGCTTGGAATTCATCCCCACAATATCACATGGGATAGCATCACATACAAATTCTCTTTCAATCTATATAAACCAACCATGAACCAAGATTACAAAGGATACCTTCATGGCTATAATCTGTACACTAGATGATAAGTCAAATAGGTTTCAGGAGATTTATAGTGATTGATTGGGGGTTTTGATAACTTCATCTTCTGACAATTGTATGAGTCGGTAACATCTTCTATATAGATACTTTGGCTTTTAATGTCAATAGCCTCGAGTTGCTTAAGGCACTCCATTAATGTTTTATACATGATGTAATTGGCAGTTGCAATGATCACTTTTGATCATCTTTAACATTAATATAATTTATTTTCCGCATTGTAGCAAGAATAACAAATTCATAAGCTTGCATCAAGAAACAAATTCATATGCAATAAATAAAAATAATAGTAAGCTGATTTCTTAACTCAATTGAGGCTAGGATAAGTTAATGTATTTTATGAAAAATCTTTATTTCATATGATATAGGGACATTGACGTCATAACCCAATATACCTGAATTTGTGAAAAAAAACAATATGCGTGAAATCAATTAAAAAAACTCATTTGCGTGCATTCCTCAGTGTGCATTCCTCAGCGTGCATTCCTCAATGTGCATACCAAACCAACCACTACCACAATTGAAATTGGGTCGTTGCATATTATGGCAACATATGAAATAGGGGCGTCTTGCACCATTGCAACAAACACAGGGGCCTTCTCTACCACGACATCAAGAGAAATGCGTGGTTCCCAAGTTGAACGGTTCATGGTGAAAAACTTCCAAGAGAATGTTGATGAATGGAGTGGTACAAGCATATGGCCAACTGGTATGTTAAATATCCTTCTAAGATGAGCATGGATAGGTTTATTTTTGGACATTTTAATTTCTAAAAATGATGAGATAGATGATGCCATCTATAGTTATGATCATGGGGCTATGGAATTGCAATTTTTTGGGAAGAGGGTTCATCTAGACCCCGATTTGGTTGCCAAAGAAACCAAAATTCCACGAAGAGAGGGTGAAATGTTAAACTCATGGAAAACCCCCAAGCTAGAAAGATTCAGATGGCCAGTAAAATTTGTGGGAAATAGGTTGTTGTTCCCAGGAATGGTCTAAAAATGGAATATGTTCCTTAAGGAATATACAAAACCCTGATTCAGATTATACTTAAAAACCATTATGAATCACCACAAGCGAAATGATATTTCGGGTGATTGCATGAAGCTGGCCATACATTGGGTTAAAGACATGCTCATAGATGTCCCTCATCTATTGGCTAGTAAAGTGCACCATGCAGTGCAAGATATTATGTCGACCTAGTGTTTTAGGGTCAAATTCTATTAGAACATACATTAGGAAGCCTAGAAAACAACAAAAAATAATAAATTGCCTCAACCGTCTTTAAAGAACAATGTAGAAGTTTCTACTGTCACTACATCAACAGTACATGGACAAACTTTCGAGGACAATATGGAATCTATGGGAAATGACATGCCTTCACTTTTCCCTAAAGAAGATGTTGTTGTCACAACTTTGGTTGGAATGCATGGAAATGAAAATGCAGATCAATGGGAGGAATTTCTAAACAATGATATGGACCGTTCACGGACTAGTGATGAAGACCTAATTCATGCCAAATATTCTTTTGATGGTAGATTTGTTTTTCTTTATTTGATAAAATGGTGCATTTCAAATAACAATCTACCTTGTGGGAGGATTCCTTCATAGCTAGCGATGAATTGTGTAGAACTAAGGATGCCCAAATTCTTGGTTTGGTACATCGTGTTACAGGTTTAGAGAAAAAAATTGTGGAAACTGAAAAAATAATTGGTCAAAAGGATAAAATTATTAAGGATAAATGTTCTAAATTTAGCGTAGTTCTAGAAGGATCACTTTCTAACCTTGACAGACTAAAAGACACATTTCAGGATGAAAAGAAAAAAATGTGGAAACTATGGGGAGACTTGAAAATGAGCTGAAAAACATGCATTAAGTTTTGAACATGCCACCACTGAAGACTTTATTTGGTAAGGAAGCAGAACTTTAGCAAGAATTGAAGCAGAAAGAAACATTTATTGTTGGTTTGAAGGTTGAGTTTGAAAAGAAAATGAGAGAAATGGTCATTAAGCAGCAAAATGAGACTGCAGAATATGAAACAAGATTGGAAAAAATGAATAAAACAATTAAAAAATCTGAGTTGATAAAAACTAAGAGAATTGAAAGGATTTCAGAAACTCTCGAGGCTAAAAGAGTTGGAAGAGGAAAAGAATCAACAATCAAGGGTAAAAAGGTCTGCACACTAGAAGAATCAACAGTCAAGGGTAAATAGGTCAGCACAGCAGAAGAATCAACAGTCAAGGGTAAAAAGGTCAACACACTAGAAGAATCAACAGTCAAGGGTAAAAAGGTCAACAAACCAAAAAACTTTGGCAATATAAAACTTGGTGATGTAACTATGGAGAGCTTACTCCAATTTCAGAAGTCCTTGCAACAACGAGAAAAGACCTTGAATGAAGGTGCTTCAACCATCTGTGTTGTAGAGTTTACATTTGGATCATTAGATCCAACATTGAAGAAGAATATAGAGGAGAAGGAGACCAAAATTAGAGACCTTCACCAAAAACTATTGGATAAGGGAAAAGCACTAAATTTGGGATGTGATAGTGAGATATAAGATTTGAAATCTGAAATTAAAGCTTTGTAGGAGAAACCTGTGGCAGAAACAATTTTCTATACTCCATCTAATGCAGATTTGAGGGCACAAGAGCTCGAGAAGGAGGTACAAAAGGTCAAGAGAAAATTAAGTGCAGTTCAATCTAAGCTGAAGTGGATGAAGGATGATCTTAATAGAAAGGAAGATTAGCACTCAAATCAGAAAAATAAAAAATGTAGAGATGTTGAAGAAATGTCTAGAAGAAAAAGATAGATTGCATACAAAAGAAATAAATCTTGCAAACAAAGTGAAAGAGCAAGAAAAACAATTACAACATATGGCTGTTGAAGCTTCTGTAGAACTGGAAGGTTCTGGAAAAGGAAAGAGAAGCTATAGC
Organism: Pseudotsuga menziesii; assembly: GCA_001517045.1. Lineage (NCBI taxonomy): Eukaryota > Viridiplantae > Streptophyta > Pinopsida > Pinales > Pinaceae > Pseudotsuga > Pseudotsuga menziesii. The sequence goes on along the minus strand of LPNX010755860.1, from coordinate 139,438 downwards.
GAATTTTCTTATTCTAAAAAGGAGGAATTGCAAAAACCTCCCAAGCAGCCTAGAGTTCTAGAATAATATGGTGTAGATTTGATGTCTATGTGCATACTAATATTGTTGTAATATAAATTGTAAGTATTTCTCAGCAATGCATGTATTTTGATATATTTAATGTGTTTCTAATGTGTAATACAAGTGTAATATGTAATCCACATGTGCATTTTTCCTATATCTCCGAGATTTTATTGTGCAACCCATGCTGAGAAGTGTTTATGAAACAACAAATGATGAAATATATTCTTCGTAATATATTCTACAAATGAATTGACATATGAAATATTCTTGCAATATATTATACAAATGAATTGAAAATTCATCATCTCCAGTGCAATACACAAAAAATTCCCTTCAAAATGGGATTAAAAGTAGCCCTTGAAATTTGATCACTGGAGGTTATGAAAAATTAACACTTGGTCTGCCTGACACTAAAACAATTTATAAAAGAGAAAGTATCAGGTAAAAAATTGGTAATATTAAAATGATAAAAGGGGAGGAATGATAATAAAACAGACTCATATTTAATTCATTGAATTTGACAAAGAAATCAGGCATGTGTGTGCATTTTACTGAAGCAAGGCAATTTTGGATAGCTTCACTCAAATGCACGCCCAGCCTACATTACGAAGCCACATTCACTGATTCAAACCACAGAATGTATGTTCAAGCATAAAAAACCCAAATAATCTTTCAAAGTTTAAATTTTAGACATATAACTTATGCTCTGCAAGGAAACTCCAAATTTACATGATTTCCACATGGTAAAAAACAGGGTTGAGTCCCTCAAGGAAATGCACACATTGGCCTATGTTTTATGTTATATTGAATAAATTGCACTATAACATAGACATGCCAACCTTTTCTACAAACGTTTGTACTCATTTCTATAAATTGTATGATCTACAGTAAAATCCAAGTCATCCAAACAACAATTGATAGTATTTGTCAATGTTTCATAGCCAGAACTAAAAATGCACACCAATGCCAATCTAAGTACACTCTAGGTATGAAATTTGGAAGTTGGTATACACAAACCTAATTATACTAGTATAGTTTTAATTTCAAGCATGAAAACTTATATTGTGAAATAAGAATGCACCCAACATTTGAAATGAGAACAGAACAACTATAAATGTTGGTTTCTTGTTCATAGGCATCATAGTTTCTCTAGTAAATATTGTATTTATAGAATTTTGGAATGACAGGGACAACTTAGAAAAGAGGTTGAATTGGATATTTGTTTGGAAACCAGTCTCATGGCTCTGCAAGTTTGTATAATCTATATCTTTTTTATTATAATATAAACCATCATCCTTCCTTACAGAAATAAGTAAATGAGAAGACAACATATATAATACATTCCGAGGAAAAAGACAGAGATAATACAAAAGTATAACCAAATCGATACTCAAGAAAGCTTTAAAAGGGGCCCAAGAGCATTTTTTATTATAGTATGCTTTCATTACAGAGCAGAGGGCTAGTTTACAATTCAATCAATAACATCAAACAACTCTTTCAATAATAATTGTCCCTACTATCTATTACATTCTATTTATAGAGCTCAAGGGTCGGATTAACCATGTTACAAGTGGATTTCATTAGAGTGAAACTAAAATGTTGATTCACCCTAGAGCAAACCTGTCTTCTGTTGTACTTTCTTAGCTTCAAACGAAGATACCAACTACTGTGGAACAAGGATAACACGGCAGTGCAACACAGGGGGGGCAACAGGGCTAAAGTGGACATGTTTCAAAACCAGGGGTAGAAAGGGAGTAGAAGAGGAAGTTGCATTCCAGCTATCTAGATGGGAGATGTGAGCAGAGAAGAATTATAATAGTGATACACATTGCATGAGAGGCATCATAAGGAGAAAAGGGAAATGCCAATGAAAGAAGAAAATGATAAGGAAGAGAGAAATGCTAAGACAAAAATGGCACAGCGAAAAACAACATGCAATACCCCTCTAATATGGACACATTAATAGCTGGAATTGAAGAAATCAATTCTACTATGCCACTGAGAGGGAATTCTTGGGTTGTTGAAGAGGGATGGGGTGCTAACCCAATGCAGGAAAGACTTCACTAAGTGATGGGAAAGGACTTCCAAATTAACATAAAAATTATAAGATGGCGAGGAATTGCCATTTGAATCCATCGAACCCGGATGAGATTGTCTCCAATTCTTTTCATTTCTACCCATTTCAATCATACTATCAGTGAACTCAAATTTGTGGACATCTGCGGCCATACGAGACAAAAAATAATGAACATAGATAATGGAGTCAATACATAGCCTACTAATAACAGTGACCCCTATTTATCAATGTTCCATACGAAGCAACATGATTGGTAATTGACTGCAGCTGCTAGGAAGGAATCCATGGGGTTAGGCCAAATCTAGATATGTGTACTGTGTTGGCCCTTAGAATAATTGAAAGGTGAGAAAAAAAGGTTGATCACGAGGAAATACTGAGTTCACGTCTGGGTGATGCAAACATTCTCAATGTCGTCCAAATCTGACTCAATTCAGCTTCATCAAATCATAGAATTTGATGTTCTGTAGAATATTTTTCCTCGGTAAGTGACGTATCTGACACTAAGTTGAAAATTCAAAATATGACAGGTATGGAAAAGAGAAAAACACCACGTACAGATTTATAAGATTAAATGATGTATTTGACACTCAATTAGTTCAACACGTGTTTAACAGGTTGAGGTATGGGAAAACGAAAAACCCCCATTTAGAATTTTACAAAATCAGATGACTAGAAAAACTGTAAGCTATAAATTAGGGTTCAGTCCCTCAAGGAAATGCACACATTGTCCTAGAAAAAAAATTCAATATTAGGGCTAGAAGTTAAAAAAAATTCTAAAGGAGAACGTATCAGGTAAAAAATTGGAAATATTAAAATGCTAAAAGAGGAATAATAATAAAAAAGACTCTCCTATTTTATTCATTGAATTTGACAAAGAAATCAAGCATGTGAGTGCATTTTACTGAAGCAAGTCAATTTTGGATTGCTTTACTCAAATGCACACCCAACATGCATTACAGAGTGAAATTCACTGATTCAAACCACAGAGTGTCTTTTCAGGCATAAAAAACCTAAATAAGATTTCAAAGTTTAAATTTTAGACATAAAAATTGATGGTCTACAAGGAAACTCCAAATTTATGTGTTTTCCACATGGTAAAAATCACAATTCAGTGCTTCAAGGAAATGCACACATTGGCCTACATTTCATGTTATATTGAATCAAATTGCACTATAACATAAGCATACCAACCTTTTCTACAAACTCTTGTACTCAGTTCTGTAAATTGTATGATCTACAGTAAAATCCTCGTCATCCAAAATAACAATTGATATCAATCTACTAAAAGTGCCTCTCACCCATATTTGCACTGCTCCAGAAAAATGCCCATCGAGGAGAGAGAAAGAACCTCCAGAAGATGAAAGTGGTCTTGATGGATTCACCTTGTTGGCCTCTACCCATTGGGTATCTCACTTTCCAAGTTTGAAGGAAAAATTAAATCACCTTGGTGACCTAGGGTTTGAAGAGAACTGGTTTAGTCTTAGACAAAGAGTTTGAGAGAACATTTTGAAATGCCAGCAAGGGGATGTTCCTTTGATGATACAATTCATCAGATGATATGGTCATATTCATTGTTGAAATGGCTATCTAGGCATGCTCTTGGTTTTTCTTATGGTGATCAGATAAGGAAATATCAACCTCCCAAAATAGAAGAAAAATGCTATTTTGCAATTTAAAGACAAAGGAAAAATGGCTAAGTGTTGTAAAGGGGCTAAGTGATGCCCGCATTAAGGTTGATTCCTGTACTAAGGATGATTCCCGCATGGCATGGCATAGATGATGATGTGGCATGAAGTTGAAATCATTGTTGCATTATCACATCATTATAGAGAAATGTGGCATATTAGTGAAAATCATGGAATTGGTTTAGTATGGGAAAATTGGTCCAAGTAGCCTTAAGTCGATGCCCACCACAAATTGTGTGTTGAAGGAAATGCCCGCAGCACATGGGGATATTGTAGGCTGTTGTTTTTTCTACTCAACCATGGTCTCATTTTGTCTAAAGAGAGCATGAAGAATAATTTATGGACCTGCCAAAACTGTGGTTTAGGGAAATTAGACCAAACCTAGAAGAAGATCAAAAAATGTCCAAGTATGGAATTATTGGTAAAATCTGCCTAACTAGCCATAGGGAAATTCCCATCACAGCTCAGAGGATGACAATAAAAATATTTCAAGAGTGTGGATCTCTAGAGTGTTGTATGGTGCATCCAACCATATCATTAACCTAACCAAGAATTCTTTCAGTAAGAAGATATCAATCTACCAAAAGTGCCTCTTAGCCATATTTGCACTGATCCAGAAAAATGCTCGCCAAAGAGAGAGAAAGAAACTACAGAAGATGAAAGTGGTCCTATTGGATTCACCTTGTTGACCTCTACCCATTGGGTCTCTCACTTGCCAAATTTGAAGGAAAAATGAAATCACCTTGGTGACCTAGGGTTTGAAGAGAACTGGTTAAAGTGTTAGACAAAGAGTTTGAGAGACCATTTGGAAATCCCCGCATGGGGGTGTTTGTTTGATGATCATATTCATCAGATGATATGGTCTAGTTCATTGTTGAAATGGATATCTATCCATTCTATTGGTATTTCTTATGGTGATCAGATAAGGAAAATATCAACCTGCCAAAATAGAAGAAAATTGTTATTTTACATACTAAAGACATAGAAAAAATGGCTAAGTGTTGTAAAGGAGCTAAGTGATGCCCGCACTAAGGATAATTCCTGCATGGAATGGCATGGCATAAATGATGATGTGGCATGAATTTGAAATCATTCTTGCATTATGACATTGTTCTCGAGAAATACAGCAAATTAGTGAAAATCAGGAAATTGGCAAAATATGGGAATATTGGTCCAAGTAGCCTTAAGAGGATGTCTGCCACAAATTGTGTGTTGAAGCAAATGCCCACACCACATGGGGATATTGTAGGATTCTATTTTTTCTACTCAAACATGGTCTCATTTTGTCAAAAGAGATCCTGAAGAAGAATTTATGGACCTACCAAAAATATGGTTTAAGGAAATTAGACCAAGCCTAGGAGAAGATCAAAAATTGTCCAAGTATGGAATTATTGGTAAAATATGCATAACTGGCCTTAGGGAAATGTCCACCACTGTTAGAATAATCAAACCCATAGTATTACCCACTTAGACATTAATTCATTTATTTTTGTCTTATTTGCCTAGTCCATGAGTCCCACCATGTGCAAGTTGCTAATTGCCTATCCATAGAGGTCAAATTTGCCATCTTTGACTCATGTAGCGCTTGTGAAAGAATTAGGAATCAAATCTTCTTTATTCCTAGCCTCCTAGGCGCCCTTCTGCTTTTTCTTCTTTTTCAGTGTTTTAAGGCACATAGGAAAGCAAGACTAGGTGAGGTGAACTTGTTTTTTTCCCCTTTCATCCTCCACTCTTTCCTCCATGAAAAAGCATGTATGAGCTGCCATTCCACCACTCATTAGCTTTCCCATGTGCCCTTGCCAATTCGTGAGCCTCATGACAGATTTGGGATCAGCTTTTTACACCTATGGGGGATTTGCCTATTTTGGGTAAGCCTGCTTTATGCTAGTTTTGGATGCCTCCTTATGCATTCGATCTCTTGATGTATTCTATATATTCAGAAACCTATGTTATTACAGGGTTGGCTATTGTACACTCAGTTAATATAATTTTGTGTTACAGCTCCATATTCAGTCTCCATTGTTAGCAATTTTGCATGATCAATTGATAATTGTTGTGGGTAAAATCAATCTATTGCTGGGATGAATTTCTACATGGTATCAAAGCCATTGTAGGTTGTTACTCTCCTTAAAAAATTGTTTTGCAGGTTCGACATCAAGACTGGGAGCCTTCTACTGACAGCCGGGACAGATTTTCTAAAGCTATGGATTCACAAAAAACTATCTTGACTCCCTTCAACTATTTTGAATGGAAATCAGAGATGGAGATATTGTTGAGAGTGAAAGGCCTCTACAGGGTGACTATGGCTACAGAATCAGAGCCCAATTCTGCTGCAGAGAAGATCAAATGGCACAATCGAAGAGATGAGGCCTATGGCCTCCTATGTCTCAGTATTTCCCGAGACCTCCTTTTCCATCTCGATGGATTAACTTCACCGCATCAAGTATGGGAGAAGCTTTCTAATCTCTTTGGAAAGATAGATGAGATGAGGGGACACCAGATCGAAAATGATCTGATTTCCCTGAGTCCCAGTAATTTTGAATCACTACAGCTATATTTCTCCAAGTTCAAAGCACTAGTTTTGCAGCTGAAGCAGTGTGGTATTGAAAAGAAAGATGATCAGCTCGTATTGGCCATCCTCTCAAAGCTAGGACCTAACTATTCAGTCTTTGTTTCGACCTTCTATGCCATAAAACTCACAGCTCGAACCTGGAAGATGCCTAGCCTTGCAGATTTCATGGAATCTCTCACACAAGAACAAGACAAGCTGGTGATGATGGGCACCATCAAACCATCCAAAGATCAAGATTTGATTGCTGGAGATTCGAAGGTGGATTCAAAAAGAAAAAAGAAAGCTAAAAATCCACCTAAGCAAAAGAGAGACAAGAAGCAGTCTCCAGAGGATCAACAAGGTCCCAAGAAAAATACCCAGAAGAAGAAAAACAAAGGTGAAATGAACAAGTGCTCATACTGTTCGAAGGGCAATCACACTGAAAGCTCTTGTATGAAAAAGTAGATTGATATGTTGACCAATCTCCTGGAGAAGAATGGCATCTCCCTTCCAGAAATCTCAAAGAAGAGAGAAGGAGGATCAAGTTCTGATGACAGAGAGAGAGTTCATGCTCTAGTTGCTGGCACATCAAGCTCACCCAGTTTTATCATAGATTCTGGAGCTTCAAGAGACATGGTTTTGACTAAGGAGGCCTTCTCCTCACTGGATATGTCGAAAGGACCATCTATTGTATTGGGAGATGACTCTCTCACTGAAAGTAAAGGCAAAGGAAGGATAGATCTTGATCATGGTAACTTCAACAATGTGCTGTATGTCCCTGGTCTCGCCTCCAACCTTCTGTCAGTGTACCAGATGGCCCACACTGGGTCTCCTAAGAAAGTCATATTCTCCCCCAATGAAGTTGAGATCACAGAAATCTCAAGTGGTAGAGTCTTTGCAAAAGGAGTAGCGAATCATGCTCAAAAGGTATACATGTTTTCACACTTCCTACCTTACTCAAACCCCTCTGCTCTTCTTATCCATGCTAATGAAGCTAGCAAGCTATGGCATGAAAGATTTGGCCATCTAAATTACAAGTATCTGTCTGATCTTAGTGAGAAAGAAATGTTCATAGGGCTGCCCAAGATAAAAATTTCCAAAGGATTCTGCCAATGTTGTATCCTAGGAAAACACCCAGAGCATAAGTTTGAGAAAGATAGTCATGAGAGAACCTCTACACCCCTCAAGCTGATTCACAGTGATTTTGCTGGCCCATTCCCTCATATGTCCATGAGTCAGGACAAATATGCACTGACCTTTATTGATGATTTTTCCAGATATTGTTGGGTTCACTTCATGAAACACAAGTCTGAAGTTTTTGGCCTATTCAAAGTCTTTACGGCTTTGGTTGAAAACCAGTGTGGAAGGAAACTCAAGGTCCTCAGATATGACAATGGTGGTGAGTATGCCAAGTCTGAGTTTATTAACTATTGTGCAGATGCAGGTATTCAGATGCAGCATTCTATCCCCTACACACTACAGCAAAATGGTGTTGCAGAGAGGAAGAACAGATCACTGAAGGAGATGGCAACATGCATGATGGAGGCCAAAAATTTGCCACCAAAGTACTGGGCCAAAGCTATCAACTGTGTAGCCTATATCTAGAATAGGGTGCCTCACAAACAGCTTGATGGCATGACTCCCTTCGAAGCATGGAGTGGGCACAAGCCAGATGTGACCCATTTCAGGATTTTTGGCTGAAAGGCATGGGCTAGAATCCCGACAGAGAAGAGGAAGGCTTTGCAGCCCCAAATCCAAGAGTGCCTTTTTGTTGGATACTCTGAAGATTCAAAAGGGTACAAGTTGATAAACTTGAGCACAAACAAAGCCTTCATTGAAAGGTGTGTTCAGTTTGAAGAAGAACCCCTTGCAGAAGTGGAAATTGGTGAAGCCTCTTCACCACCTGAACCTCAAGAAGTAAGTAAAGAGTTTGTTGAACATGCTAATTCTGATTTTTCTGATGGAGATGAGTTTATTGCAGACCCAAACATCCCCACAAGGCCTAAATGGGAAGCCAAGACACTACATGCAGCAGGTGAGCTAGCTGGGGATCCCAATGACCCAAGTAGGACTAGATCTCAATTTGAGAGTGGTCTATGCATGAAGGACCCTATGTTTGCTGAAAAATGATATTTGATGGTGGATTCTGATCCTCAAACATATGAAGAAGCAGCAGGAGATCCAATATGGCAAGCTTCCATGAAGGAGGATTTCAACTCACTCCAGAAGAGCAACACATGGGAGCTAGTGGATCTTCCTCCAGGGAGAAAACTAGTACAGTGTAAGTGAGTCTATAAGACCAAATTTGCTGTTGATGGTTCACCACTAAAGTACAAGGATATATTGGTAGCTAAAGGCTACTCATAGGTTCATGGCATCGATTACAATGAGACCTTTGCCCCAGTGGCAAAGATGGATTCCATCAGGCTAGCTCTAGCCATTGCAGCCTCAAGGCAATGGGAGGTACATCACATGGATGTAAAATGTGCCTTTCTGAATGGAGATCCCACTGAGGAGATATAAATGCAGCAGCCTCAAGGTTTTTCTACTAACCCTTCTCTTGTGTGCAGGTTGAGAAAGTCATTGTATGGGCTAAAGCAATCCCCCAGGGCTTGGTATGCCAAGATAGATAGCTTCTTGCTATCTCTGAATTTTGTTCGGTGCAAATCAGATCCAAATGTCTATTTGAAGTCTGTTAATGGTTCATTAATGATCATTGTGTTATATGTTGATGACCTCCTCATTACAGGAAGCTCACAGGCTGAGATTGCTTCCTTAAAAGGAGCTATGAACCAAGCCTTCTCCATGACAGATTTGGGGCTCTTAAGTCAATTTCTGGGGCTTGAGATTGCTCAAACCAAAGCTGGAATAAAGGTGCACCAGTCCAAGTATGTCTTGGATTTGCTGATCAAATTCAGAATGCAAGACTGCAAAGCAAGCAAAACTCCTTTCCTTTCAGGAGTGAAGCTGGAGGAAGATGATTCTCCACCGATGGTAAACAATACACTGTATAGACAATTGATTGGATGTTTATTGTATTTGACACATAATCGACCTGATATTTGTTATGCAGTAAGTGTGGCTTCTAGATTCATGGATCAGCCTCATGAGATCCATTGGAAAGCAGCCAAAAGGATCCTTGACTTTGTTTAGGGAACAAGGACACATGGGATCTTCTATAGAGCAAAATCTGATCTTGATTTGATTGGATTTACTGACAGTGATTGGGCAAGTGATAGCACAGATAGAAAGTCCACTTCAGGGTATGTGTTCATGCTTGCAGAAGGGCCAATCAGCTGGTCAAGCAAGAAACAGAGTGCCATTGCACTCTCATCTACAGAAGCTGAGTACAGAGGAGTTGTCCATGCAGCAACTCAGTGTTTATGGTTACAAGGTTTACTTGGAGAGTGTGGTTTCAAACCTGAGTACTCAACTACCATCTACTGTGATAACCAGAGTACCATTCGAATATACAAACATCCAGTTCAGAAGCAGAGAACCAGACACATTGAGATTCACATGCACTACATCAGAGAGCTTGTGCATGATGGCACCATTCACCTACTCTTCTGTTCATCTTTAGAACAAGTAGCTGATATCTTCACCAAAGCATTTTGTGAGAAGACCTTCAACAATCTCAAATCATTGTTGGGGATTGCTGATCATGCTGTAAAGGCATGAGTGGAGACAAGATTCTACAATTTTGTTTTACAGTCCATGTTTAAGGGAGGATTTTCCCAAGTTGGTTTTGCCTCTTTCCTTGGTTGTATGGACATTGCAGTATGTAAAGGGTGACTAAGCCTTGTTGCTAGGCCCTATATTTTTTATTTATTACTCATAAATTCAGGCTTAAGGGGGGGTGTTATAATAATCAACCCATAGTATTACCCACTTAGACATTAATTCATTTATTTTTGTCTTATTTTCCTAGTCCATGAGTCCCACCATGTGCAAGTTGCTAATTGCCTATCCATAGAGGTCAAATTTGCCATATTTGACTCATGTAGCACTTGGGAAATCCTTAGGAATCAAATCTGCTTTATTCCTGACCTCCTAGGCGCCCTTCTGCTTTTTCTGCTTTATTGCCTGCTTTTTCAGTGTTTTAAGGCACATAGGAAAGCAAGACTAGGTGAGGTGAACTTGTTTTTTTCCCCTTTCATCCTCCACTCTTTCCTCCATGAAAAAGCATGTATGAGCTGCCATTCCACCACTCATTAGCTTGCCCATGCACCCTTGCGAATTCGTGAGCCTCATGACAGATTTGGGATCAACTTTTTACACCTATGGGGGATTTGCCTATTTTCGGTAAGCCTGCTTTATGCTAGTTTTGGATGCCTTCTTATGCATTCGATCTCTTGATGTATTCTATATATTCAGCAACCTATGTTATTACAAGGTTGGCTATTGTACACTTAGTTAATATAATTTTGTGTTACAGCTCCATATTCAGTCTCCATTGTTAGCAATTTTGCATGATCAATTAATAATTGTTGTGGGTAAAATCAATCTATTGCTGGCCTGAATTTCTACAACCACAACTCATAGGATGATAATAAAAATATTCGGAGTGTGGATCTCTAGTGTGTTGTATGGTGCATCCAACCATATCTAGAAGGCTACAATAAGAGGTTTTTAAAAAACCACTCCCAAAAGTCAAATTCATGGGACTTTTGAGGGGGGGTTTTAAGGACCCTACCCAAATACCTTAAAACAATTTGGTGGGGGAGGTTATAAAAACCGTTCAAACACACCTTTAGGGGGGTTCTTTCTAACCCCCCTCGCAAAAAAAAAAAAGTCATGAGAATTAGACTTTTGAGGGGGGTTTTTAAGGATCGCCCCCCAAATACCTTAAAAACTTTGGGGGGGAGGGGTGGTAGTAAAACCGCCGCAAGCCACCTTTAGGGGGGGTCTTTCTAACCCCCCCCCCCCCAAAAAAAAAGTCATGATAATTAGACTTTTGAGGGGGGGGTTTAAGGACCACCCCCAAATACCTCAAAAAACCTTTTTTTGGGGGGAGGGGGTTGCATCTAGCAAAACCGCCGCAAGCCACCTTTAGGGGGGGTCTTTCTAAACCCCTTCCCCTTCCCACAAAATTCCTAAGAATTAGAATTTTGGGGTGGTGGGGAGGGGGGGTTTAAGGACCCCCGCCCACCCCCAAATACCTTAAAAAAAATTTGCGGGGGTGGGGGAGAAAAAACGCTGCAAGAGACCTTTAGGGGGTGGTATTTCTAAACCCCCCCTCCCCCAAAAGTCCTGAGAATTAGAATTTTGAGGGGGGTTTTTAAGGACCTCCCTCAAATACCTTCAAAACCTTTGGGTGGGGGAGGGGGGGCGTGGTT
>LPNX010755860.1:44881-127473 GCA_001517045.1 Pseudotsuga menziesii | reverse complement strand
GGGGGGGGGGGGGGGGGGGGGGGTGGTGGTGGGGCGGGTTGTTTAAAAACCACCCCCAAAAGTCAAATTTTTGGGACTTTTGAGGGTAAGAACCTCCCCCAAATACCTAAAAAACTTTTGGGGGCAATAGGGGTTAGCAAAACTGCCGCAAGCCAAAAACGCTCCCAAAAGGGTATTTTGTTGTAGTGGGTCTCTCTCACGAATTGGCATATGTGGCATCATACAAAAGGTTAATGGGGGTGGAGTATGGACACATCCACATGGGTATCACTACCAACCAATCACATGATCCTCTCAATTCATTCAAGCTTACGCCAACATCACTCAGAAACGTGTTTTCCTGTTTTGGTTGGCGACAAGGATCACGTCATGATTGATGTGTAAATCTTCAAATGGGTTGGTGAGAGTGTGGTGAGTGTGCATTTCCTAAATGGATATGTGGCACCTCCCCATACCAATCACAACCAACAAATCCTTGATTCGCTCAAGTAAACTCGCCACATCCCAAGCTAAAGCACCAGTCCTCTCCAATTGTTTGGTGCATCCCCCTATGCCTGGAAAGTCTATAACGGAGAGGATTTTATCCTTCATTAAGGGGAGCAAGGAACCTCTACTCACATGCTTTGTAATTGTTTATCTTTCATATGAATAAAGTTGAAACTTTGGAGGTCCACATGGTGCAAGAATTTTCATGGTGAATGCTTGAAATCGAGGCGATATTAGCTTAGTTACATTTATTCTATGCAAGATGTGTTATCTAGATTAGAAGATTATATTCTAATCCATAGAGTAGGAATTTGAATTTTCAACTTGCTTACTTATGTGTACTTATCTAATATTTAAGAGTGCAATCTATAGTCGGTTATACTAATGCACTTTTGTTCTTATTTATATTGCAATACTAGATCTAATCACTTGCTTAAAGGTTTTTTGTATCTTTGCAGATCATCAAACATGGAGTAAAAATAAAATCTCGGTTGCATCTTATTTCTCTTAATTACCTTTTTTTGGATTTAACATTCTTTTCCTACAAGAAATTCTTTCCTCAATGTTGTTCACGCTTGGGCTTGATATCTTCTTCTTCCTTCCTTAAAACTTCAAACGATTTCTTTTTTGTTACTTCGTTCCACAAGTAGATCTAAGTAAAATCTTATCATTTTATCTCTTGATATATTTTTAGGAAGATCTAAAAGTTTTCAAGGCTTACTTCATTGAAAATCTTAGATCTAGTTGTTTATTTTAAGTACTTAAAGTAATAAATATTTTTCCTATCATTTGCAAGTACTAGATTATGTAATTTATATACATTTTTTTCAATAATTCACTAACTTGTAAAGGGTTTTAGCTTACTAGTTTATAGCAGGTTGGAGGTAAAAGAAAGGGAGGCGTTGCCAAAAAATTGAGGTTTTGGTCATCTGGAGCATCCACAGTTCATCCCTCTTCCCCCTCCTTCATTTCTCTTTTCCCTGATACTTGTAAAACTCTTTTTGATCCATTTGTCAAGAGTAAAAAAAAGGTATTTCTTTTTCTTAATATCATTATAATAAATAATAATAAAAGAGAAAGCGGGATTACAGCTCCCACACCCTCCTTCCCCCATTTGGGAGAATCTTGCATCACCCCTTGTGTGATTGTTTACTTTGTGCAAGCCTTTAGATTAATTTTAATTTTTGTTTTATTTACTTCACAATAATGCAGTCAATCTTTATTTTCTTTCCTTTTATTTTAGAACTAATCTGACATTGCTTTACTGAATTATCCAAGAGAGTTCTCTTGATAGGGGAAAAGATACTCTTTGTCATAGGAATTAGTACAATCCTTTTGTTATATTTCTTTGAAGCATCTTTATTCTGCTTTTTTTGGAAAGTAACACTAACTCGACATTGATATACCGAATTACCCAAAAGAGATTCCTTATTTGGGGAAAACATATTCCTTGTCATAGTAATTGTCTCACAATTTATTTCCATTCTACTTTTTTTTCAAGTTTTATTTTTGTTTTGAAACTAAAATCCTTGCTCTCATGAGTACAGTCTTAAGACCTGGAAAGAGACTCTTGGATTTAATAATCAAGACAATTATTGCACTAAAATACTTAAAAATAAACCAAGCCCTCTTTTCCCGTATGCTCTACACAATCTACAGATCATCTGATCCAGAGTGGTTGTATCAGAAAGGAAGTCAAGTGACTAGCGTTAATAGGAAAACCCAATTGATCTAGCCTTTGAAAAAACTCGGGAGTTTGCAAAGGGTTATGATCCGTAGGACCTCAACTTTAGTGCATCAAAAGTTTGTTGTAAAAGAATGTGTGCAACAGGTTAATTAATGGACAGTATTAGCAGAAATTAAATGCTCAGAACAGGAATGAAAACAAGACTGATAAACAAATGCCAAGCAGAAAACATAGAACCCAAAGTCACAGACAGAATTGATAACGGAGTTCACCCCCTCCACTGGGCTACGTCTCTGGGCCCCTCTCCAATGGGAACCGATCCAATTAATGGCTTTAAAATGGTACAAATGGTTCTGGAAACAACTTCAGCAACTGCAGAAACAGAATGCTGGATAGAAACAGTAAAGTCTTCAAGACCTCCTCTCTAATGTTACAAAACTGGACTTCAACGATCAAAAGAAGCCAAGTATAATTGAGAATAGTCGACTTCAACAGCATGTGGATAGTTTTACAGCAAACTCTCCAAGCCTGTGTTCTCCAAAAAAAACTGCCTCCCCCTTTTGGTCGCCAGCTTCCTCTATTTAAGCCTCATAAGTAACGGATTTGCCTTCTTTCACATAACTATTACCAAGGAGACAAAACGCTCAAGTAAATGCGACTGTTCACATTATCCTGCCATATGCTAACTCATCATCATAACAGGCTATTCATCTCCTTAACTGAACCAAAGAACCAAAAGAAAGCATTACCAATGCGTCGGTTCATTCCCTGAAACGCGGCATCAAGACTATGTACCAAACTGCAAAATGGTTTTGAGTCAGAAGCTTTAGTCATCGATGCGTCCGCTGTTGCGGAAGAGGATAAGCAACGGGCTCAGATTTTACTTCGATGAACTCTGTCGCAATCGGCTGTCGGCTGGTTTTCGAGTCAGAAGCTTTACTCACTTCGGTTTCCGCTGTTGGGGATGGCGCACCACTTCTTCTTCCGATTCCGTCGAGTTATTTCATCGATCTTTTAAGTTTTGGGCTTCCACCGTTTTGGCTGCTGGAAGCATTGTTCTTCCGATCAAGCTGAACGTCCGTTAAGCTTCCGCCGTTGCGGAAGAGGAAAGGCTCCCAAGCCCTGCCGTTGCGGAAGAGGAAATGCTTTCGACCTCCGATGTTGCAGAAGAGAAAAGGCTCTCGACCGCCGATCCTCATAATTTTTGCGTCTGGTTATCCCCGCGGATAGACTAGGAGTTTGGCCACCCACCATTGCGGACAGAGATGTGCTTCCAACCTCCGATGTTGCAGAAGGAGTTCTCTTTCGACCTCCGATCTGTGTATTTTTGTCGTCCGTTTTTCTTCCAACCGCACGGCTTCTAGGAACCATTGTACCATATTGGATCGTTAACAAGGAATGATCCGCCGGATCAGGTTATTACTACAGAGTCATTGGGATACTCTAAGAAGGTTTATCCTCTCCCTTGTTGGACAATCGGTATAATAGCTTTAGTGTAAGGTTTTTCATTCCACCAAAACCTGCAGATGTTGATGAACATTTGAAACCCAGCACAAGGCCCTATCACCAGGATTGGTGGTTAGTCCACTTGTTTTATATTCCCAGAGGTGCGATAATTATACCATGTGGAGGTTGTACCGATATTCCAACACCCCGCCTTCGGCATAGCTCAGGGGAATTGAACCTGAAACCTACGCTCTAATACCATGTAAGGTTTTCCGTTACATCAAAACCTATAGTTTTTTATGAACATTTGAAACCCAGCACAAGGCCGTATCACCAGGAGTGGCGGTTAGTAAACTTGTTTTATATTCCCAGAGGTGGGGCGGTTATACCATGTTGAGGTTGTACCGATACTCCAACATTTAGCACTCAGATTTTTAGAAGGTGAAGTGTATTGGTCCATAAACAAGAAATTCACCACCACTGTAATTCACTCATCTTATCCACATTTAAATTAAAATCAACCAAGAACACTCGCACAACATTTCTTGTTTTCAACAGCATCTCTTTTAATTTCTCGACTCCATTTGGCATTGCTTATACTGTAGTTATCACTATTTTCTTTCAATCAATTATACTGTGAATGCTAGATCTATGTTGTTGATATTTAATTAGTTTGCAAGTTATTTTTTTGATCAATTTTTTAAACTTCTAAAAAAATTATTTCCTTTAATTACCAAACCATAACAAAGAGCCTTAGAAACTCTTTTGTAGGGACTACCCCCCTTGGATTCATTAAGAGTTCTGCCTAAACAGAGGAGTCGGGATTAGGTGATAACATCTGGCTCGAGACTTGCACCCAAGGACAAACCGAGCAGCTTCAATATTTCTATTTTGCTTGCCCCTAGGCTTATGTAAGGCGTCAACAATTCCCATGCCTAGTTGCATTCATACGATCTTGGGGAAATGACGATAGCCCATACCATCTTGGTACAACCTATACAATATATATGTTTGGGAGCTTAGCTAAACAACAGGAGCTGCATACAACTTGTTAGGGGTGAATAGGCTTGTGGACATGTTCAAAAAACAACCATTACCATGTGTGGTGAAGGAATAAACTCAATTTCAATGGCCAATTGATTTCAAAATCTTACAAAGCCATAATTATAAATTGTCTAAAATATCTCAATGGATCTGTAATGATAACCATAGATTTCTAAGATCATAATTCATTGAATTGTGCATAATAGAGAGTTGGTGGTTCTCTTTGTTTGACAAGAAAGAATACAATTATAAAGGAAATCTACTAAGCTACAATAGAAGTTTCATTCTCACACAATTAAAAACACCCATCCAACTATTAAAATCCAAGATAGTTTCCATTTAAAATTAGATTCAAAACTAACTCAACAATTAAACAATATGAAGATAAAATTCATCACACACAAACACAATATTTACCTTGGAAACCCAAATGGGAAATCAAACATTGAAATGGTTATTTAGTTCTCTATTCCAAGAATATTTGGATAGAATGAAACACATGGCTCTTGAAGTATCCTCCTCTCTTTGGCCATCCAAACTTCCAAAAACCATTTAAGAGTCCAATTACAGAAGCTATAGGACATATGAGGGGTAACGAGAAGACCAAGAGATTGACCTTTCAATTCACATTCCTCCCCTTTTTTTCTCTTCTATTTTATTTAATTATATCAACTCTCTTGTCTCATTAGTCTAAAAGAATCTGCATTGTCCTTTATGTTTTCCCAACACCGATTAATTTCATAATTACACTTAAGTGCCAAGTCTTACCATCCATGTCTTGTGTTCGAATCAATCTACTTTAGATATTGTAGATTAAGGTTAATCATCTCCTTTCGTATCGGAATTGTCTCTTATCTTGTTATTCATTTGCACCACAATTTATCCTTAAATTTAGATGTAATAATCTATTTAATATTAAGGTTATTATGTAGTGACATCCTTCTTGATTCCCCAATGATTTAGCCAAGGCTTGACATCTTTATGCCAACCCCCTTCAGTCATAGGTGGTTTTGAATCAAGTTTGAAGCAATCTTAGGAAGGTTATTGTCTACCATGTTGTTTATCTTGTTCTTATACATTGTGTACCTAATCATAGCCATTCTCTCAAAGAGAGAAAGACTTTATTTTATGAAGAAGATCAAATAGAATATAATACCTTCAATTTTGAGGTTATACATTATAAGACACATTTGTAATTTTTTTATCTTTCTCCATAACTCTATAAAAATAATGCAACCCTAAAATTCATAATCATAAAAAATAACAAAAATATAAATCATACATCATCAACACAAAACTTCCACAATGAAATACATCATAATGGTATTCATATGCATTATAAATAATAATAATTAACCTATACATTAAATAAAAAATAATTATTATATAAAAATATATATATAACATTATGAAAATAAAGGCCAAGCCAATAATTTAATAATATCATGACAAATGATTAAATATGATCGATAAGACCTCAAAAGTACTCATATTAGGTCTCCCACGAGTGCTTGTGAATGATATTATGATCTCTACTTTATGATTCAAGCCAATAATTTATTTAATAATATAATGACAAATGATTAAATATGATGAATGAGAGACCAAAAGTACTCGTATTAGGTCTTCCATGAGTGCTTGTGAATGAGATCACGATATATAGTTTATGACGTATTCTTTAATCCGTGATGTATTCGACTTAAATCCTTACATAATTGTTGTTAGCCAATAGTTTATCAACTTCATTGCTAATGATTAAATATGATGAAGTCTAATTACTAATCTTAACCTTTAACAACATCATGGCTAATGATTAAATATGATGAAGTCTAATTACTAATCTTAACCTTTTTCATGAACTTCTGTCAATAAAATAAATGATAATTTATGATTTGATGTACTTTTAGACCCTATATATTAATTATATAATAATAAAACATTATATATAATTTATGTTTAGTAAAAAAAAATTGAAATATATATATTTAACATACCCACCTCAAGGTTAATCTAATCTTTTCATTTCAACATTAGAATTCTTAAATTTGTTTCTTCACATGCGCAAGTGTGTACTAAGGTAACTCATTAATGAATACATATAATGATTTTACTTTGTAGTGCCCCTCATTATGGAAACACAATATGCATAACAACATGATGGTAATAAGGGGGACACTTCTCCATTACCAAGCACATCATTTTCACAAACAAGGAAGAAATTGTAGGTAAGCCAAGTATTATTTTAGATAATATTTGTACTATAACATTATTTAAGTGATCTAATATTTTATTCTATAATTTGTTTTGTTCATTAATATGAACAACTTGGAAATAAAAAAAGATATGTTTAATTGAATTAAAACAAGTAAACATATATAAACTAACACCGTGATCAATAGAACTCAAACAAACAACTTTGAAGTTATGTTAGATATATTTTAAAACATATTTATCTAACCATGCTTCAAACTTATAACATTTTTTACAAGCACGATAAATAGAAAGAAAATTGATGGGCATGCCTTGAACATGAAAAACATGAAAAACACCTTCCAATATACCTTTAGGAACTTTAACATCACCAAATCCTACTATTGAAAATTGTTTACCATAACTAATTAAGACTTTCTATGGTGTGTGGTTTTTCATGTCATAAGATGAAATAAAGAAGTAGTACCAGTCATATGATTAGAAGCACCAGAATTCATTATCCATTCCATGGACGAAGAGGATTTACCTAAGTGAATGGAATAGGCACAAACAACTACCTATTGTTCTCATAGAATTTTTTCTTGGCTTTAGCAAGTTCACGTCTCTGTTTAAATCAAATCTTCTCAGGGTGATTAGTTTTTCCACAATACTTACAAGGATTAGACACTTACTTTTTAGGAGCATGATCAGGGGCATCATGAGAAGAGTTACAAGTTTTTCCTTTAGTATGTGGTTAGATTTTTTATTAAAATCTTTATTATGATTATTTTTAACTATGTGCCATTCAAGCTTTACCATTAGTTAATTGACTAGAAGCAAATAATCTATCTTTCTCACATCTCAAACATTTACAAAAATATTCAAAGGAGGTTGACATAGATCCCTTAGACATTTTAATGGCCCTATTCCTAGTTTGGATGAACAAATCAAAGACAGAATGTGACTTTTCCTCTACAAGAATAAAAAGGACATTATCACATTCTTGTAATATTTACCATAATTATTTCATTTTTTTATTATAGGTTTTTATTTGAGCAAGAAATGACTATATTCTATCAAAATATTCAATATCTAACTCATAAATCTTATTTTCAAGATAATAAGTAGAAACATCATCAGATTTATCAAATAAAGAAGACAAATTCTTCCATATCTCAACTGGTTTATCCTCAACCTCAATATGTATCTATAAAGTAATATGAAACGATTTGACTAATGAGTCCTCTTGCTTGATCACGCTAATCTTGCCATATAGATGAGTCTTTAGCATCGGTTGGTTTTGTTTCACTACAACAAAAACCTATGATTAGCATCTCTTTTATGTTCCTTTTTAGCGTCCACTATCACTTTTAGAGTATTTTTCGTCATTTTTTGGACAAAGTGGACGCTTTTCCATGGGATGGCGTTTTTAATGGCGTTTTTTGCTTCCCTTTTTAAAAGTTGGCGCTATTTTGAATGCTAATTAGCATCCTAATTAGCATCCCAATTAGAGTCCCTAATATCGTCCCAATTAGCATCCTAGTTAGCATCCCAATTAGCGTCCCTTTTTAAAAGTCGATGCTATTTTGGATGCTAAGTAGCATCCCAATTAACGTCCCAATTAGCATCCCAATTAACATCCCAATTAGAATCCCAATTAGCATCCCAATTAGCGCCCCATTTTAAAAGTTGGCACTATTTTGGATGCTAATTAGTATCCCAATTAACATCCTAATTAGCATCCCAATTAGCGTCCCTTTTTAAAAGTTGGCACTATTTTGGACGCTAATTAGCATCCCAATTAATGTCCCAATTTACATCACAATTATCATCCCCATTAGCATCCCAATTAATGTCCCAATTAGCTTCCACAAAATCATCCTGTATAACGCCAAGAATAGCCTCCAAAAAAATGTCCTGAATAACATAGCACCATATATTAATCCAGGGTTAGCGATAGGAGTTGCGCCATGAATTTCAGCAGGAAAAACATCCAACATAGCGCCAAGTATAGATCTGGGAATTGTGCCTAGAAAACATCCAACATAGCGCCTGGTATAGATCAAGGTATAGCACCTGGAATAATGCCAGAAATTTCGAAAGGAACTGCCACACTGGCTAGCTTCCCATCTTCAAATTGTATGCAAATTGGATCTGTAAACTTGGCCTATGGGATGGTGCTTTGGTGCCATTGGAAATTCCTTAAGCCATAACAACACCTCATCTTCACCCAATCTATGAATCTAAATGGCAAAAAAAAAAACTCTTATCTATTCTAATTTATATTTCAATATGCAACCCACAAGAAGAAACACAATATAAATTCAAATGGGTGTTGCTTAGCTCAGACTTCTCACATTATCATTGGCTTCTCCATAGAATAAATTAATCACATGATCATTGGCTGCTCTAACTTCATCACCATTCACTTCTTCTGGCTTGTAGTGTTCCTATGAATGAAAACATTCATTGTGGTTCATATTATCAGGCTCTCTCTCTGTTTGACTATCTCCTCATCTAAACAAGATGAGGGCCAAATAGCAAAGATGAAATGGAGGATTTGTTTGTTTACTTTGTGGGTTAAACGTTCTACTAGAGATCCCTTTTTCCCCACCTCCAACTTCATGTACACTTATCATATCCTCAATATTCCTTAATTCCTGTTCTTTTACTATACCAGCCTCCACCCTCCATATCTTGCCTATTACTAACTAGCCATTACATTTCCATTTTAGCCTCATCTCACACTTATCAATAAGACAACTGAGAGCTTTGTAACATGGGAAGGCATCAATGCAGTTTGACCTAAATGATGTGAGAAGAGTGATGCCCTCTATGGGGATGAACAAGTGTTTAAGGGAGATATATATCCCACTATATGAAAGCATACACTACACATTAACAATGGAGGTTGATGATAAAAAAAAAATTCATAATAAATATGGTCAAATTTGAATTGTCCACATGTTGTAATATTGCACCCACTTGACCAAACTACCTTTTCCCAAATGGATAGTGGTTTTGTAACCCAAAGAGACTTTATAAGATCCTCCTGTTTTGTTTGGGGATCAAGATAGGGAATCTTGTTGATGCATCATTCTAAGCATGGACTCCACAAATTGTCCTATGTGAGCATGCCATTCCTTTTCCTACTCCCCAACCAGACCTCACTATTCACGTTGGTCCCTATGATAAACATCTGCAAGATATTGGATTTTTTTTTTATTGAAGATGGTGAATGAGGTTTGGTGATAGTCTATTTGCAGGAGTACACCAGACGATATGCTCCCAATCTCACCCTTTGTCCTTCACCTATCAGCTAATCTCAGTGGTCTCCACTTCTCTATATTGTCTGGATCTATGTATTTTATTATCATTATTTATTCATGATCTTACTAGTTATTAGAGATCCATCTGTCTATGACCAAACTATTATTTAAGGTTGCTTCTGTACTTAAATTCCCTCTTGTCCTATTTAGCTGGATACTTAGTATTTTTTCTATTATTATTTCCACCTTTTGATAGAGTTGTTTCTGTTCTTAATTGTCCTCGTCCTATTTAGATACCTATTATTTATTCTGCTATTATTTTCAGCTTTTGATTGAGTAGCATTTTTTCTTATATCAACTTTTGATTGAGTAGCAAGAGGAGAGATGTTTTCACAATTCCCAGTATCATGTACTTACACTGAATGTATTCTTAAGCTCCATTGACCTACTGTTGTGGTCATTCATTGGATTGTAATAAAATTATCCCATCTTGCCCAAGACTAGGGTTATGCTACTGGAAATTGGAAGGAGGAATGGAACTGGAAATGGGAGGATCTAATGTTGTAAGCATAAGAACATTTTAGTATTTTATAGTTTCAGAACTAGGGTATAGGTTTTCAGGTTTCCCAAGGGCCCATGATATGAAACATATGAAAAATCTAGAGATTACATTCATTCTTCCAGCCTTTGCATGTAAATTATATATTTGCGTAACATATTATTAATTTTCTTCACACATTGAATAATTTAAACCTAATGTATCCATGTCAAAACTGGAAACAAACATTGCCCAACAATGTAAAATTCATGTAACCAATTATAAACTTCACAGTATAAGCAAGTTTAGAAATCATATTTATATCACAATAGATAACTATGTATATATACAGTATATTTAAAGCAAAAGTTATTAGGTTTGTCCAAATAGCCTGATAACATACTACTACATATGGCTCAAAAGTCCCACGAAATTTTTCCACGAATAAGTTAAAATCGATTTTATCGTGGAAAAACAATTTAAAATTTTGGAAAAAAATGAAAATGTCCCCGAC
Source organism: Pseudotsuga menziesii (assembly GCA_001517045.1). NCBI lineage: Eukaryota > Viridiplantae > Streptophyta > Pinopsida > Pinales > Pinaceae > Pseudotsuga > Pseudotsuga menziesii. The sequence goes on along the minus strand of LPNX010755860.1, from coordinate 116,299 downwards.
GATCGTCGCTATAGCAATGCATAGTCCAAAACGTTTCTATAGCGACGTACGTTCATCGCTATAGCAACAGACGTTGCTATAATAAAAACTACTTGAAAATTAAATTCTTTAATGATTATGAAGAATGGCATTTTTTCTTCCAAGACAAGGTACACTCGTGTGATGATCTTTTACAAGATCCAAGGGGATTACAATGCCTGCAAAGACAAATTCTTAAAAATAAACTCGAAGGGGTGTTCAAGAACCAATGAGATATAAGGATAATCATTATATGTGCTAGGATGAGTGGAGCAAGGTGGTATTTATAATGTCCTCTAATTTTATTTAGGTTCACTTTGAATGCACACTAGGCATCAAGACAAATTATTACATTGAAATACATGCATTCATCATTCTAACGTCCTTAGTATTGGAAAGCGTGTGCATTAGGCATTAAGACTAATTATTACATTTAAATACATACATTCATCATTCTAATGTTCTTACTATTGGAAAGAAGAAAAAAACTATATAGATTTTATGTTACTTCAAACTTGTGCTCTCTTAGATGGATGGTACCTTTCTAATGTCCTTACTATCAGAAAAAGGAATAAATACTATATATATTTTTTGTGGCTTCAAACTTGTTCTCTCTTAGATGGATGGTACCTTGGAGAACACAAATATGAATTTTAGTGGAGAAATGGCCCAAGCATTGGAGCTAAAATCTTCATTTCATAATATATAATTCCATCATCTGATTAGGGAGCTCAATATAATAACAAATGGTCTATTAAGATAGGCATGTGGCCCTATCAAATCTGGTGGACCTCTCAAATATTTGCAAGAGATAAGGTAAATGGAAGGCAATGTGGAAGTTCCTCCAAAGAAAGATTTTGTACAACTCACATAGCGAAATGTTAAGTTCCTCCAAGGAGATATTTTGTGTAACCCACCTAGCAAAATGTTAGAGTAACGATTTATCATGCTTAATAAAAACATTATTATAAAAGGTTAATTTGTTTGTTGTTGATAAAATGTGTCATTTTTCACCAAATCTTTGCATGGCGAGAAACATAAAGTCAAAATGTCAAAGGAAAAATGAACTTTTCGAATCATTTTTCACCAAATCTTTGCGTGGCGGGAAACATAGAGTCAAAAAATTGAAGGAAAAATGAAATTCGAACACTGCTTTGGGGAAAGACGTTGGGAAATACCAAAACCTAGGCAACGGGAACCGAAGGCTTTCATTGACTATAAGTGCTCAACTTCATTGAACAAAACAGAACAACGAGAGAGGTAGGTTCCTTGATGACATCTCGATTAGGTTTGTTTCCTTGTCTCACATTGCATTGCAGAGAAGCCTTCAGAAGTTAAGGGATTGATGTTTGGCGAGATGGATTCTTACCAGGGCTTTTACAGTAGTGATATGGAGCAGAATAGGAACTGGTGCGTTTTTCGCATCTTTTAATCAGTACTCCATTACTACATTTTCTTGAGATATTTCGAGACATAGAAGGTTTTTAATCGTGTTTCATTTTGAAACCATGAGTGCCATGGAGGAAGAAGCTTCCATAGGACATCCTGAAGCCAGTCGACCCTCCTCCAAGCCCACTAGATCCGATCTAGATTCTATTGACTAGGAGATTGCTGCGTAGAAGAAAGTAGCCCTCCAGGTAACATCAGTTTTTTGGAAATTGAGGTGCATTTATTTGGGTTGACAGTATGAACGTATTGCTCCAATGGTTTCTTTTTTTCTTTTCATTATCCCACTGGAAAAATTATGATGGTTCAATATCATATTTATTTTTGGTTATTCGAATTAACTTTATTTCGAAGTCCTCCCTTTGGGCAAAAAATGACAGTTTTAGCCTACATAAAAAAACTTTTGTGTTAGCAGGATTTAATACAGTTAGTTTTACTAGAGATAGACACATTGAGAAGTTACAGGCTTGGGGGACTACTAGCATTGGGACTACCTTTTTTTCTATCTACAGGAAGACCTTTATGGGGCGAATACAACCGACTATGTGCAACAAAGGGAGCTGTCTAACGAGGGGACTTTTTGACTTTTCAGGTATATTTTTTGTCGGAATTCAGTGAATTTAATCCATAAAATATGTAATTTATGTTGTTTGTTGGGAAATTTTAAGCTTAGAGATGAAATCAAGTGACACGAAAACCCCCCAACACTCACACTCTATAAGATTTAGCAGTTTTTTTGACATTTTTTAAAATTCCGTGAAGATTCATCAGAAAAGCTGGTAAAAACCAGTGGGAAAAAGAAGTAAAAAATTCCCCTGTTTAGACAATTCGACAACAAAGACTATGTGGTTATAAATAAAATAACTGACATCCCCAACTACACTACCCAGGTTCATGATACCTGAGGATATATATCTACCAGACAAGAGAGAATTCCTTACCAAATCAACACACGATGATGGAAGAGAAGTTATTAAGGTTATAAGACATAGATTTTGGGGTTAAGCGTCTAGCAAATGGAAAAGCTAAGGACATTGAAGGTTACCAGGCAGAAATCTTAAAGATTGGAGGTCTTGTCCTCATCCCTCACATCCATAAGCTTTTTAATCAAGCAGTCAAGCAAGGGTTCCCTAAGCCTTGGACTCAAAGCCTCATTATCCCCATTTTTAAAAGCAGGGATACAAATAACCCCTCAAATTATCGGACTATTATGATTAGCCCCCTCTTAGCCAAGTTATATGGTATTATTTTGGAAAAGAAGATCAGCATTTGGCTTGAAAGTGAAGGTAAGCGGGCTAAAGGTCAAGCAGGTTTTAGAAGGCATCACTCAACAACGGACCACCTTATTACGCTTAGGATCATTATGGAGGAGTGCCGCAATGACAAATCCGATCTCTTTTGCTGCTTTGTGGACTTTAGAAAGGCTTTCGATACGGTACCCAGAAATAACCTTTGGAATAGGTTAGAAGAGCTTAAGGTTCCTTTCAAGCTAAAAGCTGCTGCGATAAGGCTCTACGAGAATGTAATTGCCAAGTTTAAAAGCAATGAGGGGTGGTCGAAAGATATTAAGTGTAATATCGGAGTTAAACAAGGTTTCCCCCTCTCCCCTACCCTTTTCGGCATTTACATTGATAAGTTAGAGGGTTGTTTAGAAGAAGCAGGCTGTGCTGGTACGATCCTAGCCAGCATAGTCATCAACCTTCTTCTTTATGCTGACGATATTGTCCTTATGGCAAGGTGTTCTTCCGATCTTGATAAACAACTTCGTCTTCTTAAATATTTCTGCTCTACAATGGGTATGACTGTTAACACTAACAAAACAAAAGTTATGATTATCAAATCCAAGAAGGACACATACGCTAATTTTTTGTATGACAATAGCAACTTGGAGGAAGTGTCTTCTTACAAGTACCTAGGAATTGATATTCATCACAAGCTCAACTGGAACTATAGCATTGAGAAAAGGATTAACGCAGGGTGGAAAGCTTACTTTGGTCTTGAAAATAATTGTAAAGCTGCAAACCTCATGATGTGGGATAAAAAGAAGCTCCTCTTTGAAACTCTAGTCACTCCTGTTATCTTATATGGGTGTGAGTTTTGGGGTTGCAGCATCTCTAGAGAATCTTGGAGAAAGATCGAGCAAATCCAGAAGCATTTTATAATGTACAACCTCAAAATAAAAAACAATACACCCTATCCTATTCTCCTTACAGAAGTGGGTCTTTCCCCCATCAAGACCCTAGCCATGTCTAGACTCCTATTGTACAAGAACAAAATCAATATCATGGGAGACCATAGACTCCCTAAGTTAGCTTTAAACTCTAGCCAAAATCACCTAAGGCTCAAGCGTGGGTGGTATAAAGATACCAGGTCTTGGTTAAATCACTGGAAGATCGATGAAAATGTTGCATTGCAAAATATTAATAACATTAAAAATATTATTGCTTCTAAGTTTAAAGAAAAATTGTGGTGTGAGAAAGATTTAGAGGCCAAAAGAAAATTAAGATATTATAAGGAGGTCATCAACCCTACTCTTGAAGATCAAAACTATCTCTCTGTGTTAATCAGTCCTAGGAAAAAAATTAATATAGCTAAGATAAGAACGAACTCGCATGAGCTCCACAGCGAAACTGGGCGTTGGACAGTCCCTAAAACTCCTTGGGTAGAAAGGATCTGCCACCTTTGTGAGAGTAAGAACATTGAAGATGAAAATCACTTCCTCTTAGAGTGCCCTACATACACCCACATTAGATCCCAGTTTCATCATCTTTGTTGCAATACCGACATTCCTAGCCTTTTAGCTTGTCAAAATTATAGTAAGCTCGGGACGCTTCTCTCCAAGCTCTTTGAGCATAGAAATATCACTTTAAAACAAACTAGTTAATTTTCTTCTTCAAGGTCCGATAGACCAAATTTTGGTCTCAGGGGACGTTAACCATCATCATCATCATCATCATGATATAATAGATGAAGGAAACCCAGTTGCCAACAGACATGATATAGGTAACCTACACAATTGCACTACCGCTTAGGTTCACTTATTTCTACTGAACACAGGGTTACTACCTGTTTCAATTCATTTATCGCTATGGAATCATAGTTCCTACCTAGATTCATCTCATCAAATTCGTTCATCTGCTATAGATGCAAATCCTAAAATAAACTCATCTAAACCAGAAGAAACAACCCCACCTGAGAATAGGAATTCATACGAGAGTTTTCAAGACAATAATCTATACTCAATCCCAAATAAATTAAATGCATTCAGGTGATTCACTAGAGCTTACGTTAGGAAAATTGAAACTTTTCCTGTAACCCCTCTGTTACCCCGTAGAAGGAATAGACAAAGAAAAGTAGTTCAAGAAAAGGATAGTATGCTAGTCCATTGAGTTTAAGATTTAGTTGAATTTTCTATTCTTGAAATCTCTCAGCCATTGGATAAAATTCCTTTCAACACCGAATCGTTGTATACCATCATGAAGTTCTGAATCTGAAACAGAGCCTGAAGCTTCTGAATCTAAAACATAGGCTGAAGCTTCTGAATCTGAAAATTCAGAAATGGAAAATGAAGAAAGCTTAAATTTAAATCAAGCTTGGTTAGCTTAGGATGCCCTAGCATTACCTGTACCATTTCACCACTTGCCTAAACATCCTGAGCACTTGTATCCTAAATATGACCCAGACTTGGCCATTTACTCCTAAACATCCTCTATTCAAACTTGTTGCCTAAGAAATTTATTCTATTTATTGCAATGGATACGCCTGGACCAGATGCTACTTTAACACAAAAAGTAATCCATACAATCTAGGTATCATCTCCTTTTTTGGTTACAATAGTCACACCAAGAGATTAAATGCTTTGGAAATACTCCTAGACAAGCCAGGGTTTCTCTCTTATGCCTTAACCTCCTTCAACTTCTTCCTATCCTTCTCAGCAACACCCACTCCAGATTCATAGATTAAACTTGAAAGCAATCTCACTTGGCCTCACAGCATACAATGGGCAGTGACAGAGCAGTTAATGTTTTCATACATGGAAGCACACACTTTGGAGTGTAAATATCTTTTTCTAGTTACTTTCTATGGTACAATAATGAGATGACGGTCTCACATTTAGTCTTGGTGGAACACTGTAAACGAAATTCCTATACTTTTAGACTTTCCCTCCCCAATATTCTCTCTTTTTCCTCTATTCAATAGTGTGCTTTGTTGCACTGCACACCTTCACACATTTTTCTATTCTTAGCTTTTGGAGGAAATTATCTATCTTGCAAGGGACCATGGATGCATAGCTCCCCATTCTTAGCACACAAGCAATCTTACTCAGCCATACACCATGCAATGGATAGGCCTGGACCAGATTTCTGCTTAAACACAAAAAGGAATCCATACAATTAAAATCTAGGTATCATCTCCTTTTTTTGGTTTACTTATTTTGTTACAAATTGACAATAGTTACACCAAGAGATTAAATGCATTGGAGATAATCTTGGACAAGCTATGGTTTCTCTCTTATATCTCCACCTCCAGCTTCTTGCTATTCTTCTCAGCAACACCCACACCAGCTTCACAGGTTTAACATGAAAAGTTAAAAGCAATCTCACTTGGCCTCACATCATACAATGGACAGTCACAGAGCAGTTAACATTTAGATACATGGAAGCGCACACTTCAGAGTGGAATTTTATTTTCTTAGTTACTTTCTATGGTACATTAATGGCATGAAGAGATCACATTTACTCTTGGTGGAACCCTGTAAAAGACACACCTGTACTTTTAGACAATCCCTCTCTGAGTCTTCTCTCTTTTCTCCTCTATTCAGTACTGTATGCTTCGTTGCACTTCACACCTTGATACATTCTTCCACTCTTGGATTTTCAAGGAAATTATTCAGCTTGGAGAGGGCGATGGATGCACAACTCCACTTTTTTATCACACAAGCAATATTAATCAGCCATACACCTTACAATGTTACAATGGATAGGCCTAGACCAGATGTCTACTTAAACACAGAAAGTAATCCATACAGTCTAGATATCATCTTCTTTTTGTGGTTTACTTATTTTGTTCAAATAGTTACACTAAGAGATTAGATGCATTGGAGATAATCTTGGACAAGCCAAGGTTTCTCTTATATCTCCACCTCCAGCTTCTTGCTATTATTCTGAGCAACACCCACTCTAACTTCACAGGTTTAACTTGAAAAAAAGCAATCTCTCTTGGCCTCGCAACATATAATGGATAGTCACATAGCAGTTAACATTTAGATACATGGAAGCATACACTTTGGAGTGGAATTTTATTTTCTTGGTTACTTTCTATGGTACATTAATGGCATGAAGAGATCACATTTACTCTTGGTGGAACCCTGTAAAAGCCACACCTATACTTTTAGATGTTTTTCCATAATTTAGTTTGGTAAATGTTAATAAAATGTGTTTTTGTTACTATTGTATGATATCAATACCAAACAAAGTTGTTGAAAGCATGGAAGCAACATCAACAACAACAACACCAGCAGAGGTTCGGAGGCAATGTTGGTAAGCTATTAGATGCAAACCAAACAAATATACTGAAGTCATCCACATGGCTGGGAAACATTCAAGGTACAATATTCTCTTACACAAACTTGTAATTTAATATTCTGCTCTTTCTTTTAGGCTTGACCATGTAGTTTTTTCTGCATAGTGTCTAGCAATTTTGTCATAGTTTGAATAAAATTGCATGTGACATATACATGCAAGTTTTAGATGGTACAATTAGCAATATGGAAGTTTCTCTTTAGCAGGTTCGGGCTTGTAACTAGCAACTTCATGTGGCCACATAGGTGTGTAAAGATCTATTCTTGACATGTGTTGTATTTTTATTGGGATGTGGTTCCTTTGAATCTAATGGTGTCATTATGTGGCCACAATGACCCACAAGGGCTAACATGTTGTAGGACGAAATTGAACTTGGGTAGTGGTAATATATTACCTCCACTTTACAACCAGCGAGACCCTCTTGACATAAGTGCTTTAATATCTATCCACAAACTATAGCATAAACTGAGATGAATTTGGTACTAGAGATCTGGTACCTCAGAAGCTTCACTATTTGGAGTACCTGGAGCTGGCCATTCAAATCCAAACTTATTAAGCCTAGGTTTGACTTCTTTGACACCTTAACTTAGATTTGATTCCCAAGTTTGATGTCTTTGATACCTTGACTTAGATTTGATAAAAATGATATAAGAAAGTAGAAAGTTCGTTACTAGAATCACTAGCATTAGATAGTCCAACTTATTTGTAAAATTCCTTCTCATAGGTGCAAATCAAGAAGGAAATAATCTACTTTGAAAGGTTGGCCCTTGACTGTATGTTTTTCTTAGATATTTTTCAATTTGAATTGGGAAACCTGTATGCAAAGGGAACAAAACTAAACGAAGTCATAGTTTGTCAAAAATCTGGATGATAGAAGTCACGATTAGTGCCAGGTGTAACATATAATTTAGAAATTAGGAGTGATATGATTGATTCCTGGGATTATTTTATTTAGTATTCTATCTAAAGTGCATAAGAATCTATCTAGTATGTTTTGTTCTCCATACTATTCTAATATCACCTGTATCTAGATTCTATGTGCATATAGTTGAATTTATCTTGACCTCGTTCAAGAATTTAGTTTATTATATTCTTATAATTTTTGTCATGTGGATGCCTTGCCTTAATATCTATAGGTTGTGAATATGTGGACCAATATTCTCTACTGCTATTAAGTTAGGACCTAACATACAATTGAGTACTTAATACTATAAACTACAATTCTTCAGCTTGTGTTCTAAAACCAGAATTGACAGATGATGCCTAAACCCGAAGTTTATTATTTAACGTTTCACAAAACCAATTTCCAGCAACTTTGAAGAAAATCCTTCAAATTTGAAATCGGTATTATGTACCTGTGAAAAAAGATCATGAATATGTATTTAAATTGTACACAGATGGAATGTAAGATATGTAAAAGAGAAAATAAACATCTGTATGGAAAATTATTCATAATCCCAAGGTAAGTCTGCTCAGGTAGCCCAATATTTTCCATGAACAATTAGTGTAATTAGAGGTTGGGTGTATATTTATTTCCTTAACTTTGATAGTCCAGGCCTTGATCCATTTTCAATCCACATTTGTTATCTTGATACTGGTTAAAATAGCATGTGCTTGTACATGCAAACTATAGCCATGTTACTTACTCATACCAATGGTATTTGGTCTACTACTACTGCTCTAATTAACCAAGTTGGAGGATTAGATTCACTGATAAACCAATGGTAATGGAAGAGAATCATATATGCTTCATACTTGAATGGGCAGTATGCATGTAGGGGGGAAATCAGTCACCTTCACCAACGTGTTATGCTCTTGTTCCGCTCGATTTATTATAGTAGGGAGGTCCACTGTCAGGCGTTAATTGTCTTAGCCCAGAGCTGTTACCATTTTTCTACCAGTTGTTGAGAAACGATCTTTCCTTCCCAACTAGTCTCATTGGCTTATTCCAACTAGAGGATCATGCCCCGTGGCTTATTTCTCCCCATTAAGATTATTACCCTTCCTGAGGGAGTATCCTCTATCATATCGCAATATAATGTTGCAGTTCAACTTAAGTGTTCACCCGTCATCCCAAGCAATTTATCTCAATGACCCATGGAACGAGATTGATCATGTTACCCAAATTTCTAACATATGCATGAGATATAACCATCATGAATACTCTCATGAAAATAACATCCATTTGTATCTATCGTGATGCATCCCAGAAACAGTCGAACAGGACGAACATAGAGACCTCCCAGCCAGCCCAACGTTGGAGTAGTTATTTCTTTTTAGACGATGCATGCCGATTGACCCACTAAAATAAATAGGGGTATGGGACTTATTACCAAATGGTGAATTCGAAGCTTTTGGAGCCTATCATACGAATTACACTCTTCACTTTAATTATGTTAATTGTCATGCTACTAATTATGTTCATCATGGTCATGATATAGTTTATTTTAATATGCATGAGATAAGGCACCACCAATTTATTTATATTTTCAGCCTCTTCTGAGCTTCCTTCTGAACTGCTAGTTTGTGGATAGATAAGCCTTCTTAACTTCCCACTCCTAATTGACCATCACCCAGTCAAGCCAATTTTCTGAAATTATAGGTGTCTGTATAGATTCAATCTAGAAGCTTCCCACTCCATGCCTGCCTAAATTTTATGGCTTTAGTGAATCAATCATATGGCAATTCAACGATCGTTACTGAAGCGCTGGATGTAGAGAGAGAATCAAGCAGTTTTGACTATCCCACACAACAACAACTGAGCTATCCAACTTGTTTGAAACTTAGTAATTGCAGCTCCTTCATATGTGCTTTTAATAATTTTACATGCTTCTACATATGTGTCTCAACAACACTAATATATGGAAAAATGGCTTCATAAACGACACCGCCTATTAATGAAAGTGCTTCATTATATTGTTTTTACAGTTCCTAACACAAGCCATATTAGAGTTTAAATTACATTTGTCTCGATACTAGTGCATATTTGGTTTAAATGATGGCAAGGTCCCATACCCCTTGGAATATGGAATCAGGTACGTGTTTTCAAAGTGGTATGAGTTTTGGAAACATGCTCTAAAAGTTTCAGGAAATGGGGAAATGGAATATATATAATTTTTAAATATTTATAGATGTTGTGTACTTTAATTTTTTTAAAGAAAATATGAAACATTTATATGTTATTGTTTTTTTTAATAGTTATTAGTATTTATTTGTTTATATGTTTTTTTTAATAGTTATTATGTATTTATTTGTATTATTATTTTGTTTATATATTATTGTTTTTAATAATTATAGATATTTATTTGTATTATGTTATTGTTCAATAATTAATAGTGTTATAAATTCATATAACACTACATATTAATACATTCATAATATTTATTTATATATTATTGTTTTTAAAAATTATTATGTATTTATTTGTATTATTGTTATTGATTATTAATAATTAATAGTGTTATATAATCTAATAATAATACATAATATTTATTCACACATTCAGAAAATTAAGGCAATTTTGTGCCAAGGTGCTTTGGTAATTCATTATACCTAAGAACCCTACATGTATAGTGTCTAATAAATTGATGAAAATCACTATAAAGTAGAAAAATGCTTAGACCAATTATTACATAATATCATGTTTGTTAGGGGCATGGGAAAAAGACATTCTAAATCAAGGTTATCCAAGAAATCTACTAATAGGCTTGGAGAAACATTCCTAATAGGAGTGATGTATAAAAGATTATATGTTGTCTACACCACAATAATATAGGAAAATAATTAAGTCACCGAACAACCAACCAAAGATAAGAGTTCATAAATAACCAATCACATAGAGTCTCCATTGTTATAGCTCAAGATGGTTAAAAATCATTATGTATTCAAATTCTTGAATCTTATCTAGAATCCATTCAACTATTTAGTTTTAAAATTGCCACATGCCCAAGGAAGAAAAAACTTCCAGAGAGTTGAAGATCTTAGCAACAATGGTTGCATTCGATTGTCCTACTCCATTTGCATTTCAACGAATGCAATTATGGGCCGTTAGTATTGGTATTGTGAAAGATATTATTTTAATGCAAAGCTTTTGGTTGTTTTGTGTTTGCTTAAAGCAATGGCAACAGTTGGGGGTTGAAATCAAAGGGTCGATGGCCTTGAATAATTATCATTGGGCTCAAGGGCTGTGGAATAATTAGCATTGCTCCATGAACCATTCTTTCAATTTTGTTTTTAGTTTATTTTCCTTTATTATGTTGTTAGGATGATAATCTATTTATATATTTATTTTATGCCATAATTTTGTGATCAATCCCATTTCAAATACAAAACAAAAAACTTTGGAATTGAGTGTATGGATGGAAGTATGCAAACATAATCTATGTGTTTGCAAGGGTTAGAAGGTACACTAACATTCTAGAATACTATATCCTTGGAATCCACACTAAGATAATTGTTGTTGATAGGTATCATATAGTGGTACACTTACGGTTGCTAGGGTTTTTGCAATCCCATTTAGGCAATTTCTTGAGTTTTGTTCAATATTCATAGAAAATGTTTATGGATTTCATAACCTGCTTGATCATATATTGTGAACTTATTTAATCTATCATCCTTTTTCGACCATTAGATACTCAAAGTTGTGTATTGATCCTTTTTACTATTATAGAGGACTCTATAAGTTAGATTCTGAGATTCTTAAAGGGTGCTAGCTCAATGGAAGAGTTCCTGCCTTGCAAGCAGGAGGTTGGTGGTTCGATTCCTCCATTCCCTGATGATATTATAATGGCAGTTAAAAACAACTAAATTGGTAAGCAAAAAATAAGAGATAAGTGACCAAACAATGAGATATAAGTGACCAAACAAAATGACCAAAAATTGTATATAAAACTACTAAAAACGACTCAATTAGTAACCAAAAAATGAGAGATGCAAAACTATGCATTAAAAAGGATGCAACACGTGGCGCTAATGATGAAGCCAAACATGGCGTTGATATGGTAGCAAAATATGATGCGAAACTAGGCATTAAAAAGGATGCAACACGTGGCGCTAATGATGAAGCCAAACATGGCGTTGGTATGGTAGAAAAATAAGACGTTACTTTGGATGCAAAACATGTCGCTACATAGGAAGAAAAATATGGTGCAACAATAGAAGTAATATTTGGCAGCATTTTGGTAGCAAAACACGATGAAAAAANCATATTTGGAAGTAAAACATGGTGCAAAATGGGATGCTAAAGTGGTAGAAAAAATGGATGCAATATTGGATGCTAATTTGGATGCTAACATGGTTCTATTTAGGATGCAAATATGGCGCTAACATGGATGTCATTTAAGAAGAAAAAGCAAACAGTCGCTAGGAAGCAAAATATGACATTATTTAGGAAGAAAACCTCGATGTTGTTTAGGAAGCAAAGTTGGATGCTATTCTGGAAGCAAAAAAATAGATGTTATTTTGGACATAAAAAAGGATGCTATCTAGGAAGAAAAAAAAGACGCTTTTTGAGACGCTTCAATTTTTGTCCATGATGTGTCCCATTTAGCGTCTCGTTTGACCACTCAATGTAAAAAAAAATTACACTAAAGAGGGACGCTAAATGGGACACTAATTCCAGGATTTGTTGTATTGTTTGTTCACATTTAGCTAAGTGCCAAAGATTCTTACTCCTGAGAAAATCAATAATCTTTCGCTTCCAAGCAAGATAGTTAGTACCAACTAATTTAAGAATAGAAGGTGCCTTCAAACTCATGGTGATAAACAAAAACTAAACCCTCATGCAAAAGAAAAACAAGAAACTAATTACTATAATATAACAATGAATAAAACTAAAGTTTCTCATCAATAACTAAACCCTGCAACACCTTACTAGCTGATATGTGAACCCTCAGCAAAAAAAATGAAATAAATCAGGTTTCAATAAAGTTTTCAGCAAAAAACAAGCCTTGGAACTTTCCTAATGGTTAAGGAGTATACGTATGCACATACTATGAAAAAAAAGTGTGTGTGTGTATGTGTACACACCCTCGGAGAAGAAAAGGTGTATGGGTGTTGAAAATTGCCCAAAACTTCTTGACACTAGAATTTTGTGAATGCAGTCGTCATCTGATGGAAACCTGTGAAAAAACACAACTAGAAACCAAAAAACAACTAGATATACTACAAGAAAGGTAGATCCTTGATAACAAGTTAGTATACAATGGATTTCAAGTTAGATATCTAGAAAAAAACCAAGGAAACTTTGAAAAATTTCTAAAAAATAAATGGTGAGGGTTAGGGTTTTGAGAAAAAAATCTCAAACATGTAGAAAAATTGCCTAGATCGAAATGCATTGGGGTTGTCTAAATATGATGGAAATCTACTAGATAGTGAGGTCCCCCAAAAAATTGAAGTAGTTGTTGCCTAAAAATAATAATTCCCAAAGAAGATAAAGCATAGTAACCGACTCTTATACCATGTTATATTGTTGAGAAATATGCATAAATATACAACAATAATTTACTAACATGTAAATCAATAGAAATAATGTAGTAGTGTATCCTTCTATCCACACAAGCAGGTCAAATAATCAAATAGTAATTAAAAGTATACATCATATATATGTGGTAAAACGTCGAATGGGGAAACATCCATAAGAAGGTATGATCTTCTTTATTCTTCAAAAATCTATAATCTTACACTTGAGCTCCTCCCACAAATGCTTATCAGAACTTTACAATATTGTTCACAAAAATATCAACATCATACCCAAAAGGGTCTCCTTCACCTCTATTATATATCTAGAGGTATGGAAGAATTGCAACCCATAATACATGTGGGATAAATGATTTTTCACCTCCTTATATAATCAATAGTAATAAGATAACATTATTTCATGATGCATGTGGGATAACTTCTTTTACATAATATAGAGAGAATTAAGTTTTCCTTTGCTAGATAAGATATCATAACATCTTACAACATCACACTAGACATCATTACACTTACAATATTAACATTGCACATTCCAGCCATTCTTATAACCAAAGTGTAATACATTTCTAGGATAAGACTTAGAAACTTAAGTTTTCATTAACTATTAACCGTGTTTATTTTGTAGGTGTAGGAAGAGATAAGTAAAACACAATCCACTATCATTGCCAGAATAGAACAATGTACCTTAATTACCCATAGATGAATATGGCACTTAGAACATAGCATTCTAAGTGAACATAAACTATCATGCATTAATCCATGAGAGCCACATAACTAGGATTAAGAGAAAAAACATTTAACCATTGAGCCATTAGAACCACATAACTAAGAATAAGAAAAAAACCATTTAAACCATTGTCAACAATGTAAATGCAAATCCATAATCAAACCATTTGAAAAGTTGAAAATATTGTTTTTGAATTTCTAAATAAAGGTAGGTGTGGATGACATAGGTTAGAAACATGAATGTGTTGAATAAAAATATGGTCAATATCTAGAAACTTCCATAGGAATGGTTGTTTTCAATCAAGCTAAAACTTAGATTATTTTATTTCACGAACTACAAGTAAGTATGATATTGAAATATAGAAAATATAGAATATTTTAAGTGTAGGTTTGGATTGGAAATAGGAACATTATGAAACACGATGGTGAACAACGTTTTGATATGATGTTGAAAATTGCACCAATCAAAATGAACACGATACTAAAATTTTAACAAGGGGAGGAGCTGCTAAGTAGCAAGTCCCTGCCGTAATTTTTTTTTTATCTAGTGAAATAATCTATTGATCTATAAAATTACAAGTCCTAGTTTCTATCATTCAAGAGTCGGAATTACAAGCCATGGTTTCTATTGTTCAAGAATCATAACATGTTTCTTAGGTTCAACATATTCTATAAATATTGATGTTTATTGGTTGATGTCAAAGAAGATGTTCAAGTCACATATATAGATCCAGAGCTAGATATGGGTAGGGGTTTATGTAGTAGTAATAGCAGGTTCAATAGAAACTTGTTCATAGTTGGGAGCAAGTCGAGAGCCATCAACACATCAAATTACAAAGCGAATATATTAATTTTGTTCTCAGTGCAATCAAAATCAATAACTATGGTATCCACAATATTCATGGTTATTTATTCAATTGATCTCATTAAAAAACTATTGTTAAATGATTGGATTATTGGACCAATAACTATGGTGTTCATGACCAAGATGATTTCCAATAGTGATACTCTGACTCAAAATAATGGAAAACCCAAATTACATACAAATTCTCTAACTAGAGAAAGGTTAATATAATTAGCTATTAATTACAGGTGGAAGTAAAGCATGCTCGTGCTTTATACCGATGGATATAAAGAATGATTGTTCAACTCTATAGATAGTAAGGATAAAATTCGGATTCACTTACCTACTATAGATCTCTGAGCATGTAGCATACCATTCCAACATGATTAAGATAGTCAATAAAAGAACATGTCATAAACCATGGATGAAAACGTATTCATGGCTTAGATTTACTAATTAATTAAGCTAGTTATGGTATTTGTAATCATATTGTCTCTTTAAGAGTCCTGCTAAATCATAGCCATGTAGTCAAGCGGGTTAGTATTTCTTGATATAGAGTAAGAACTTACATAAATCTAGTAAATAAATATATTAATGACCACTAAACCTTATATATGAGTATTACAAATATTTTTATGACTAGTTGATTATTGGTTGCATATGAAAACATGAGTTAAAGTAAAGCTATAACCTAGTAGAGCATAGAGCCCAATAAGTTAAGTGCAATAAATAATAAATGATCATGAACCCAAAGCAATTGCACCAAAGAGACACATACTTTGTTGGTTGTGAAAACTAATAAAGAGAAAGAAAATCGTTGTGGTCAAATATTGAGAATAATATGCAACGCTCATATATGCACTGTCTGAATTCAACACAGTTAAAACATTAAACAACACCAAACTTGAAATATTCAATATGAAATATTTCCTTAGCAATTGTAAATGTCATACAATGACTATCTTCAGCATAAAGCACGCTTGGGCTATCTCATCTGCATAAGGTTGTTGTGCAATTTGTTGCATGGTTTTGGGAAAATTTGATGAAATAGATAACCAGTAGCAACATCTCGACAAGGATAATAATATTGTTGAGAGTGATTATGTAAACTGATTCAATGAATTTCACATCCAAGAACTAATAAATCTCTATAGATGGAGACTGATCAAGATTGGAAAGATTGGAAAGATCCTTCTAATATGGTGTTTATGTGTTTGTGTCTGTCTATTTATTTATCTATGTACAACAAGGAAATTGATAATATCGACACTGCCATACTTTTCTATGCCACAAACAAGTTTAGGATTCAACTCTAGGATGAGTACGGAAGGAGTTACACATCTTCCCCCTACTGGGTTGTAGAATGCACCTCTTTGATGTAATTATTATTTATAATAAAAGACACATGTCAACTCTAGGATGAGTACGGAAGGAGTTACACATATTTCCCCTACTGAGCTGTAGAAGGAACCTCTTCGATGCAATAAAATCCTTGAACAACCTTTATGAATCCTTGCTTTTGTGAATAGAATGATTATATCAAGCGTCAAAGGAACCTTACCTCCAAATGATTTCAAAATGAGCCTTACAAGTTTCAACAGTTAACAAAGGAGTTCGTAGCTTAAGTTTAAAGGAAATGTAAATTCCAGTGACATGCAGGTGGAGTCCAATGCGTTGTATAATATCACCCATTGTTACCCTTAGGAAATGGAATAACGATAGCCAATATGATAGGCTAATGATATTTTATCAACAATAGTAGAGATAAGCATTTCATCAAGCAATACTAACCCTACTCAATTATAGAATTTGACTAAATTGTGTGTTGTATATAAATGGTTAGGATTTTCAAAGCCACTGGGGTTAAGTATGGGGGAGACTAAAAGATGATACATTATGAAATATGTATTTCCCATAGGTATTGGCCCTGCACCTTGCTCGGGACACAAGATCCATATTTATTGAGGAGACCAATCTGGTGGCAAGTATCACCACTCGTCAATACGATATATAAACGAGCTATAGACACCCTTAAATCACACTGGCCCGAGTACGCCCTTGAAATCATTTTTGTCAATAGTGCCTCAGACCATCATGATTTTTGCGGGAGCTTGATTGATGGCACGTCTAAGTGAAAACCCTAGGTATTATTAAACACAAATATTTTCACTGACGTGGTGGTCTACCAAAGTGGGAAAAAAGGTGGGGTGGAAAAGCAATTTATCAATTTACTATGTCATCTAACCCATAAAATTGCATCCTTTTTGTATGGAAAGAGTGAAAATTAAAACAAAGAAAAGATAAAAATAAAAAGTAGACAAGGTGGGGGTTCAACAAGTCATTAAGGAATACTTAAGCCACTTAATAAGGGTGAGAGGTGGATAGCCCTTGTGCCATTGATTTAGTATACTTGTCATTAGAGATGCAAAAGGTCCTTTGTTCTTTTTTTCCCACTTGCATGCTACGTAAAGTTTCCTATCTGTGGTATTTTGCACCTATCTGAAGGCAGTTGCACACTTTCATGATTTATTACTGGTAAAACCTTTCTCTATAAATCCACATTTTAATGTGTTCCTCTGTTAGTTCAGTTAATGGAGTCATTATAATTATTATGTTTCTTGATCCAGGTGCCTGTCATGTTTGGAACTAGAGCTTCATCCTTGCATGAGTTATATGTACATGACCTTCGAACTGTTAAATAGTATATGACATTTAGGGTATGTTTGAGACTTCAAATTTATAGACTATAGTTCGATAATCCCATCGTTTTATTTTTTAGTTTTGTTTCCTGTTGTAAAAAAATGCTTATTCCATTTGGTGGAAATGAGAAAGGGCTCTCCTTAGCATCATCTTCCATGTGAACAATGCGAATCCCCTTATCATATTTGGGAAATAAACTTTCCAGCTCTATCGGGAATATGAAAAGAAAATTATGGTATCCCTTATTCAAACTTGCAGGTTGCTCTGGACTATGCCTATGGGATTCAAAGTTCATATTGTATATAAATTTGAAAAAGGGCCATGTGTTATAACCCAAATACTGTTGATTTTCATCCTTCCTATGTTTTTGACAGGTTCTACAAAAAGAACACCTAGCCCCTGGTACTTGTGACTTTGTTGGAAACGTAGTGGTGACTAATCAAGACCCAAGTAACATATATGCCTCCTGGTAGCTTCTCTATCTGGGCAGTTTCAAGTATGATTGTCTCGCTTAATAGTTTCCTTTGGTGAAAGGAATACAAATAGCAGAAATTGGACCTCCTATAGGTACTATTTCCTTTCATTGAGTTATTTGAAAATATTATGACTATTAACAACTCACAAATATGCCCTCATTTATGACTGTACAGACTGGTAAATATCATTCTTATGCCTATTTGTTAACAACCCTAATCTGCCCTCTTCATTGATTGTGTACAAATTGTGTGTGTACTGGTGGTAAATGAGAATAAAAATCAGATTTAATAACATATTTGAAGTATTTTTGTTTTTTGGTTGTTAGCTTGATGGAGTTTGATTGTGGACTACCATATTTGGTGCTCTGTCCAAGAGGGTTTTGCTAAATGAATTATTTATGTTTTACAATAAGCAAAAAAAATTATTTTTTTATTTTTTTATCTTATGATTTAACTAGTAAAACATAAATACAACATACCTTTCAATATGATGGGCCACTGCAGCTGTTTGAGGATGTGATCCAACGGCTCCCACAACATTGGTCTCAATTTATCTCCAACAAAGGTTGTCACCAAGAAAGGGATCAAGGGTCACACAGAGTGATATTGACGTGCAAGGTGGGATAGTGTGGTGAAAGGAATCAAAAGTTTTATGACAAAAAGTCTATGGAATTAAGGAATATTTGTGGGGAGACCTTCAGAATTTATTTATAGGATGATCCAAGATTTTCTTACCCATGGTATTGACCCATGCTTTTTTATAGTGCATGGTATATTTCTATGGTTTTGGACCCATTCTTATTTTAGGGGTTTTTGGTCCTTTTTGGGAGAATGGGGGTTATGCTGCAATAAATGCCCAACTTCCCTTTATTTATGGGGGAAGGAATAATGATGTTTTGGACCAGTTTTGGTGGAATTTAATTGTGAAGGTCAAAATGGAGGAAATAATGGTGGGATTATGATGTATAATTATGGTTTGGACCATAGAGAGATATGTGGACGATTTTTGGTGTTAACATATTTCCCCCTGATGTGTGAGGGGAGGATCTCATCATATGACCAACATACATTATAGCATCAAGGGAGAAATAGTGACAACAGTGGAGAAACTAGAGAGAGTCGTGGATGAGTTGGAGGCTCCTCATTCAAACTGCAGTGGATTTTGATTTGTATTACATCTCAAAAATGGATGAGGTACATATAATCTCAGACTTATATATGGACGAGATGGGCATAGCATGCTCGTATCAATGTATCAATACAAAAATGGGGATCAAGGCTCAAACAATGGGAGTCGATCAATACATACAACTGGAATCACATAATGGTGGCCTCAATGGGAGGATGAATACAAATATAGATATGAAGAACTAGTACATAGAAACAATGGAATTCTCTTGGAATGCAATATCGCAACAATTGATTCTCTATTGAATCTAAAGGTGCACACAAGTGTATGGATTCAATGACTGAGAGTCATACTCTATGAAGTACAATAAACAACATCTAATACTGGAGATATACAGAAGCATGATAGTAAGGGGCTTCCAAACATTGCCACCAACGCGTCCCGAAGATCAGAAGGGACATGAAACTATATGGGTCCCAAAATAGACTCACCAATGTGCTAGATTCAGGTGACAACTGGGTTCTTCGACCAAATAATGAAGGAACCAATACCGTGTACGAATATCAATGGTGCGATAATGTTGCTGAAGTCGAGCACATGAGACACAACTAACCAAAAAGGCACTAAGGACTCATTTCAAGTGGTCCAAGGAACTCATCAATGAAGTGGATGAAACCAAGATACAGGGACCTCTGGGTCTATCCTTTTCAATAGATATGTTGACGTCAAAAGAGGGAGACATGCAACCACCAAGGAAATGAGTTTTCCTTAATAGAAGCGCGAGGGGGACAACCAGAGATTTGGAACAATAATGGGATGGAGACATTGAATAGGTAATAGGGGCAGTGGAGTAGGGGGGACACAAACTTCCTTTGTTAAGAGTATAACAGTCGAGATGACCTGGCAGCAGATGATATTGACTCATGGGAAGGGAATCATAGTTGTGGAACTAGGGAGATGACTGCAATGGAAGATACTGGGGGATTCATTGGACAAGTGATATCCAATGGATCTAAGCGAGAATCATCGCAGAGTAATATGAACAAAGGAGAACCAATGGGGGGAATGTTTTCATAATGGGAGACTATATGCAATATATGTGGGCACCGAAAGGAACCATTTGGGCATTCTTCATAGTTTAAGGAGCCAAAAGAAGGTATAGAAGTGTTCTAAGTATGATATTATATCGTGGATTTTTGTCGAACCAAAGGCGCTAAATGCTTGATGGTGTTTTCATGTTTAGAGAGTCTGAAAATAGGAAGAAGACTCCAGTGGGTCTCTTTTTGTACAGTAGTCTCCTAAGACCCAAAAAGGATTAAAGTGTACAAAGGATAACTCTCTCAACCAATAGGGGCTGGGAGACTTCTTTTCTGGAGGTAGTCCAACCAAGACGAAAAAGATTAAACCTATACTGATTGGATGGTCATTCAAATAATTTTACGAGAATGAACAAAACCAAGGTTTCTCGGTGATATTTTCTTTATGAGAGGGTTGGAAAAGAGCTTAAATACAACCCCTAAGTGAGTTTTTTCGTAAGTTACAGTCCCAATGTCAAAAAAAGCACAAAAAGATAAAAATGGAAATGTTCATAGCTGGAAGGTGCCAGGGTGGTCCTTTTCTTTAATTGGTCCACATATTCCAAAAAAGGGATAAACGAGGCCATATAGATGCCCTTTCAAATACTTTAATGAGCGTGAAAGGAATCAAGTGTGATTGACAATATTTTAATTCTTTAAGGAGTCAGAAAATATCTTAGCAGAAACTCCGTAATAGTCAGTCAAGAAAGGAGGAAGTGTTCGATGTACCGAAATAGGTGATGTTGGAATCGGCTAATAGGGAGAAAAAAATGCAGGGGAAAACTAGTGGGGCCTCCTTGCGGGGCAGTGAATGATGGTAAAATAACTTAGAATTTGTAGTATGGATGGAGTGGAGGGCTCGTGAACATGCCAATACAAAAGGGGTTCGATTTTCTTGGTGGCATGCAAATTGAGGTAACTCCGAGAAATGGCCCACAACAATATAGGGAGAGCATGAGATGTGAGTTCCATAGGTGGAAAAAGGGCAAAACAAAAAATCCGGTAGTGCAAACGGCATGAAAAACGAACATTGGATGAATCTGTGGTGCAGAGAAGGAGTTGACCAGATGGAGGCCTATAAACAAGGGGGGAACACATGAGCCTCATATGAGGCAGTGGTGTGAGAAGATGATACAAGAGGGAGGTGGTCTGGTAGGTCTTTTCTTCACACAAGAGTTATTTGCACGGTTGTCTAGCTTCCTATCCTCATCGAGGATTATCCATACGTAGGCATGGACTACCTAGGAGATCTGTAGATGCCTCGACCTCCTGGATAGGTATGGGGACCTAATGGTATGTATGCATGAATGTTTGTGGTTTCATTCATATATATTTTCCTAGCATAGTGGTAGCTAGATCATGCATGTGATGATACTGATGATATATTGTGTGCATGTGCATACGTGGGACCACACCCTCTAGTGTGAGAACATCAACATAGGGGCAAGGTGGAGGGGTTATATCCACCCACTCACAAGAAGAGGAGGTGACAGAGTGCTACATTAGACTCATTGTTGATGGACATGGATCGAATACTCGAGGGGTTCATTGATGATGGGTGGTAGTACCTAGATGACGATCTGATCGTTGCATGCTACAGAGCTCCTCCAGAGTGGATCTCTCTAATGAGGAGGATCGCAGTTGCTGCTGAGTATCTCATAGCAGCAACAAAGGGAGATGTGTCTATGGAGAAGGATAGATCGGATGAGGAGGAGGACATAGATTCAGAGAAGGATGACTTGGACTAGTAGCTTGTGATGTTTCCCCTAATGCATTTGTACATGGGGAATTTTGTATTGTATGTATGATCAGACGATAAATCCTGTGGAGTTTCTCTTTTTTGTATTGATTATGATGTTATGATATGAATGGACGTGGATGTATATTTTTGTATTTTTATGTATTTTATGAGTCTCTTATTATGATTATGATTATACCTATATGATGTATATGACATATGTATGCATGACTATATGATGATGCATGATGCAGTTTATTTCCTATATGCAATGATTGATGTGCCACTCTAGAACGTCATTAGCCATTTTGTCAGCTACACTATTGAGACTTATAGGAACATGCATGAATGAAATGGATTCAAAATATCTAACCAAGTGTCCAATGCGCGGGAACTTTCTAAAGAGGCAGGGATCACATACCCAGTAGCAGATATTCAACTTAAGGAAGACATCAAGGCAATGAATACCCAAGTGGAAGGTGGTGGCCAAGAGACTAGTGACACCATCGTACTCAGCCTGGTTGTTGGTAGCAATGCCAACACACATTCTTTCAATACGGATCAACTCATGTGACAGGGAATAAATTACCCACGCAGTTGAGGCGATATTAGGATACCATCTACTTGCACCATCAGTGAAACCAACATAGGAGGGTAAGGTAGGATCATGTGGAAGAACCAAGGAAACAAACCATGAGACTCATGTTAAAAACGATGCAAAAGAAGAAGGAAAAACTATGATACAAGGGTATTCAGGTTGGTCTACTTAGGCATAGAGTCTCTTGAGGAAGATACCATTGCGGGGATTCTTCAAGAGACGATTGTTAGAGTCCCCAAGGAGGTATGTCTCATTGCCAAGACACTGATGGATGTCATAAGTGCCATACCACATGGATTCGAGCTTCCCTTTTCTAGTATTATCATTAGCTTGATCGTAGATGAGGACAAGGTCCCCCTCATTAAAGGTGTGTGAGTAGACGTGGGAGTCATAATGGGACTTCGACTGGGTATTAATTGCTTCGATCATTTGGAGAGCAGCATGACAGACCTCATCAATTTGTTCGAGCATAAGTAGGAATTTTTTCAACGATGAAGTATCAAGTAGAAGCTCAATGACAAGGCATAATGTTGAAATCTGGTATTCACAGGGAAGAACCGACTCCACATCGTGGACTAAATAGAATGGCGTAAAACCGATGGCAATTTTAAGGATCTCTTCATCATCACAAATGGGGTGGTTGGATAGATCAGAGGGATATTCCAGGGACAATGATGGGGAAGGATGACTTGAAGTAGATATCATATAAATGGTGTTGTTGGTGTCTGAGGAAGAGGTCGGAGGGTGGATTTCCTCAAGGGCAATGATTTTGGACTCATGGGAATTCTTACGAAGAGTTAGAAGGAGAGGCCAGTAGTCAAGAAGGTTTGGGAAGTGATGGGAATAATGACCATATAGGCCATAAAATGTACACAAGTGCTTGGTTCATAGTGATTTTTTCTTAATCGTAGGAATGGTTGGTACAATGACAATTGGAGCATCATCAGTCTTGACTATTATGTGCATGTGGGTGCGAAGGGATGGAAAATTGGGACAATTTTGCATTGCATGGCCGAGGACATTGCATAAAGCACAAGTAGGAGGGTGACGTGGTTATGGCAGGGATTTGGGTGACTTGCCTCCTGTCTTCATGGGAGGAGGGGGTGTAGAAGTAGACGCAGAAGCATTCGGTTGTGTACCAGGAGGTGGGTGTGACATTGTCTCAATAGGTTGGACTGGTGTCGACATGATTTATGGTGTTGGGGTGGGGGTGGGTGGATCAAGGTACCACACTGGAATGCCTAAAGTGAATACCGAAAGGTTGAGAGTAGCCATGACTAGCTTACTCACAACTCCAGAAGGTGCAAAGAGGAAGGGGAGCATGTGTAAGGGAAATGATCCCTAATAATTCCCTGGGGTCTACGATTAGGATTGTGGATAAGGTTTTAATGAGGTTAGAATGTTACTGGATGTGATGGTGCACAAATCTGATATGTTAGTCGTTGAGGGAGAGGTGGGAGGGACAAAAAGGTGTCCATCAAAGGGGTGTTGGTAAATAGGCTTGGACCAACGGAAGATAGGGAGGGGATGGATACGTTGTCGATAGTATGGGGGACATGCTCTAGAGTGGCTGGTCCTTTAGGATTTTAATACGTGAATTGATCAATAGTCATGATCTTCCCATTATGGGGGAACATCGGGAGTCGAAAGACAATAGAAGCAACAGATCACATTGCATACATGTAACTACGTCCAAGGAGAAGGTTGTAATCTAGCTAGGCGTTGACAACCTCAATATCAATCAACATAGTTTTTTCGGCAAACTCAATGGGGACATTCATGAGAATTCCTTGTAGTTGAGCAGCACAACCATCGTAAACATGGAGGGAGGTTGTTGATGGTTGAATGGTTGGGGATCCAATAGGTGAAGGACCTTGTGGTTTTGGGTTTGGTTGTGTCGGAGTGGTAGCATTGGTTAATGTTCATTTTCGGCATGTAATAGGTGGCAGACTCAATTCATTTAGGGGAAATGATGTGCATAATGCCCATAGACATCACAAATTGTACACAGATGGCTAGTACGTAACTGAGGGTTCTTCCCAATTCTATGCAGATGTTGGGGGTTTTGTGCGGGGGTGTTAGCTCTTTTGCTGTTAGGACGATTGGGATGTTAACTACACCCTTGAGGTTTCTTGTTTCCCTAGTTCCTACCTCTCTTCCTTCTTCCCTACCCTTGTTGGTTATTGGATAAGGGTTTATTAGGGAGGTTCGGTTGAGCGTAGACCTGTCCTTGAGGAACAGGAGGAGTCGGGGTCAAAGGAAGTGTAGGTTGCACATATGGTGGGTAGTAAGTGGGAACAACTAGAGGGGTTGCAAATCCTACCATTTATCCATTACAAGCAGGTGCCAGGAAATTCGGTCTATGAACATGAGGAACAGGTGTAGGAGATACATATGAAGGTGTGGCTCCGGACTGATCCACTACACATGAAAAATCATGGGCATATCCAGGTTGGGAAAAACTAGGGGTATTACCGGAGTGAGGTGGAATTTAAGGAGAGGATGTGTACAGATGGGGGTGCTAGGTGATAGAGCCAATGAATCCATCAGCAGCATGGGATTCCCCCAGCATATTTCTTCGTAAGGATCCAACATGAGGAGCATCATGTATGATAGTGTAAAGGTAACCCGATTGAGCATAGATAAGGTCAAACTATTGTGCTTTGAGGATTGCTTCTTCCTCAGTTTGTAGGCGCTCGGATGCAACATCCTTGGCGATAGGGGGGAGTAAGGTTTTAAGGAACCAATGAAGGAAAAACATGTCATCTAACTTGATTTTTCACAAACTGCAGCGACAACGCCACTCGTGGATGTGATTCATGATGTGGGTAGTAGTGTTCTGTCTACATGATAATAGGATTTCCACACCCTCATCGTAACGGATGGGTAGATGGAAGTACCAGAGGAACATCGATGCTAAAGAGGAAAAATTAGGATATGTGGCATGGGGCATATCAATGTACCATTTTGTTGCAACACTAGTGAGTGTGCACTGGAATACCCACAAGCTGATAGAGTCATCCACTATGTTGTTGGAGGAACACCATAAGTGGAAGGATATAATGTGGGGCTACCACTAGTGGGTAGAGGACCAACAAAAGTGTGTGCAGTGGCGACGGGACCATAAGGACCAAGACCTGTAGGTCCGGTAGAACGGATCCTCGGTATGACGGGTGGTGCGGTCACTATTCCACTATCAACAATCCCCCCATGGAATGGGTTGGGATGTGCACGAGTCATGGGGATAGATGGGGAAGTGAACAAGGTAGGTTTGGATTGATAGGAATATGAATCTAACTCAAATGTAGTGTATGGCTCTGAAGGTGGTCAACGATGTTGAATATGGATCTGACGATCACAGTTCAAGGAACCGAACTGAGGGGTATGCCCCCTAATTCTCTGTGAGTACTGTGGTGGAGCAATGGTGGCATGGATGTGTGTTATATGATGAATGAAGGCTCAAGGGTGTCAAATGCAAGCTCAAAATTCCAACTACAGCCGAGTGTGTAGAAGGAGAGCTAATAAATGGTGTCACACAAGCCAAAAATGAAATATCTAAACAAACTAAAACATCGTGTCATAGTAGGCGAGTCTACAAAAGAGCGACTAGAAAGCCAACAATCAGTACTATGTATGAATGAAATGATGTGCTAACCTATGGGGTATAAGTCTAAGCAAGCTCTTAGCTACAAGATGAAATCCCCTCACAAATCATATCCTCTACTGGGTGGTGAAATCCATATTCAAATAATACAAAATGGAAGAACTAAAGGCTAAGAGAATGCCACTACCGAGAGGGACCTTGGGTAAAAGATCCCTAAGAGACTAGAAACTAGGATACCTCGTTCATGACATGTTCAGGATAGTTTCTCAACACTTCAGCCCTTTATTCCTTGACACCCGATATGGTCCTCAGCATGCATGAGGAGGACTATGAAGGGTTAGCCTTTGGTACAGAATGGAGTGCGGTATTCCACCCTGACTTTCGAAACCCCTTCGTTGTGTATTACCCCCACAAAGCGGGAGGCCCCACGATAAACTAGTTGTGACTGTGTCAACAAATACTAGAGTATTTTGGTTCCCAAGAAGAAAGCAAATATGTCTCAGATGTAAGTGACAAATTGGTGTTATTTGGATGTCTATCCTTAGTGTCCTAACTTAACTACAATATTGTTTTGGTCCTCAAATGAGGTTACAATGTTCGTTGAGTTAAGATAAATTTTAGGCTCAGCTTGGGGTCATGAACCAAGCATTTATTTTAAGGTGTGATATGTGTGCACAAGTGAAGTGTAATCTCTAAAACCCGGCACTCACATGCTAGAGACACATATTTTGAAAAATAAAGAACAATAATGAAAGTTAATATTTGTCAACATATAACAACTAATTCTTCCATATAAAAAAAGATACACAACTAAATGAGCACATAAGGAACTTCATAGGGTGTAGGAAACACATGGGGGGTCTCAACTACCAAGATCGACTAAGATGGGCTCACATACAAGGAAAAGAGGGCCGCAAAACAAACCAAGGGGCTATAGGAAATCAGATCTGGAAGGAAACAGTCAGGGAGGGGTAGAACATAGACAGGGGGTCTGGAAAGAGTCTCAAACACCTCAAAGAGATGGAAAAACTGCAGGTCGCACCTATCGGTGGAACAAGTGCAGATGAGGTCACATAGAACTATAAAATAGTCGCAATCTAGAGAGAAAATCAGCAGAAAAACACAGGTTGCACTTAACAAAGGTTTATGCGTGACAAATCACACTAAACTGGGTCATAGAAGCGACCAAGATCGCTCTAGGAGCCTGGACAATCAAGATGTGGACTTTAGGGCCAGGTCTCACTTATCAAGGAAAAAGGCATGAACTAGGTCACGCTTATCGGGTAGCAAGGTGTGACATGGGTCGCGACTTTATGACGGATAGGTGCAATCCAACCGTAACTGAAGGTTTCTTAAGGAAAAAATTTTAGTTAGGGACGGGGGGAAGGCACTGTGATAGGACTGGTTCGGATTTGCCGATGGGGGTCAGATTTGTGACGATTTAGGGTACCCAAGTAGAAAAAACCAGCAAAAAAACCTGCAAAAAACAGAGATCCAAGGGGATCAATCTAGTGGAGTTGCCGATAACTTAGTGAAGATTTCTCTCCAGTTACATGCAATAGCACCTACCTTATATCATTCAAATCTAAGGATAGAGTTCATGGTGAAAGGGAGGATCTCAACCTTGACTATTACAATAAGCCTTCAAATATTTATTTTTTTATTTTTTATTTTATGATTTAACTAGTAAAATAGAAATACAACATACCTTTCAATAAGATGGGTCATTGCAGTCATCTTAGGATGTGATCTGATGGTTCCCATGACCCTGGTATTCGTTTATATCCAATAAGGATTGTCACTAGGAAAGGGATGAAGGGTTACACAGAGTGATCTCAACGTGCAATGTCGGATGCTATGGTGAAAGGTGTGGGAAGTGAGAAAGCTCATGAATCAAAAGTTTTGTGACAAAAAGTTTTTGAAATTAAGGAATGTTTGTAGGGAGACCTTCACAATGTATTTATAGGATGATCCAGGATTTTCTTATTCATTTTAGGTTTTTTTTTCCTTTTTGGGAGAATGGGGGATATCTTGCAATAAATTCCCAACTTCCCTATATTTATGGGGGGGAGGAATAATGATGTTTTGGACAAATTTTGGTAGAATTTAATTGTGAACGTAAAAATTGAGGAACTAATGGTGGGATTATGATGTATAATTATGATTTGGAACATAGAGAGCTATGTGGACAATTTTTGGTGTTAACAAATATGTTAAATGAGGTCATGGAATTATTTGAAAACATGGAGTGTGGATGACCATATTTGGCTCTCTATCCAAGATGGATTTGCTGAATGAATCCAAATATGTTTGAACGATGCAAGGGAATTATTTGATAAGATGGAGTCTTCTCTCAGAAGAAACGCCTGTGAAATGCTTATGGCGGCTCTCTATCAAAAGAATCATGTTAATGCATCCTTATTTGCATCAAGGGTTGATTGTGATCCTTAAATGTAGAATTTATACATGTATTGCCAAAACAATTAGATGGTAAAAGTATAAGAGGTTCTCGATATGATGAAAGATTGTTCTCAAGATTCCATCTACTATCATAATGTTTTAGGTGCACTCTATTAGCTTAGATGTTGTGAACGTTTACACTCCATGTTTCTTCCACTTTGTAATGATCTATTGGGATTGTTGAACTAATTGTATTCAATATTTAGCACATCATTTTCATATTTCCTTTTTACTCGGTCAATAAAGAGTTATCTTTAACTATTCCAAAAAAATGGTTC
Source organism: Pseudotsuga menziesii (assembly GCA_001517045.1). NCBI lineage: Eukaryota > Viridiplantae > Streptophyta > Pinopsida > Pinales > Pinaceae > Pseudotsuga > Pseudotsuga menziesii. Next base: position 87,147 of record LPNX010755860.1, on the reverse strand, counting down.
TAGGTATTTCTATGAAGTAATACCATTTTATAGATTCATGATTTTAATTCCCAATTTATTTGTTGTTTATGTCGTGCTATTTGGGGAAAGGAACTATTTGGGACTTGCCAACTATGTTGTGGGATGGTTACCAACTTGGATGGATTCTTTCCAAAAACAAGGAGGAGGATGCATTCGAGATTTCCCACCAATGTCTATTATCATTCCAATGTCCATGAAATTGATTCCATCTCCTTTGAAGATTGAACAACATTTAAACAGAAACCAAGCTCGAAATCTAGATCAAAGCACATGTCAAGTTGGTGATTTGTTGTTTCAAATGTTTGTTGATCAGAGAGGGTAAGAGAAGGTATGATCTAGTGCATAGTTCAATAGAACAAGAGCAGACCCAAGTGGTAGAATGCAGGTTTATTCACTACTTTGTCCTCTTGTTTTTTCTTTTAAATGGAAAACACAAAATTGTGTAATGTTGTACAAGAACAAATAGCCAACAATACAGTAAAGAAAGAATGGAAGGTGAATCAGTACCAATATAAGAAAAAATAGACAATAAAACAATAAACAAAGAAATAAAGGTGAATCAGTATGAGTAGAAGAACGAATATCCAATAGTACAGAAACGAAATAAAGGAATTTGAATTGGTACCAATAGAATTAGTAGCGACAATAGTCTTATTATTTGATGCAAGCAAACACTCGACTTCGAATTGATAACTTCTTATAATCCATATGTTTGGAATCCTCTCATCAATGGAGGTTTCACTATCATCACACTACAACAAATTTGACTTTTAGGGGCTATTGTATTCCGCCTCTAAAAGTCACTTTTGGGGGCAGTTTTGGCTTTGGAGACGATCTTTACAAAATCACCCCTAATAGCACCGACACTAAAAGTTCTGAATTATAGAGGCATTTCNGGTTCTAACCCCCCCCCCCCCCTCCAAGTCACTTTTGGGGGTGGTTCTAAACTCCCCCCCAAAAGTCACTTTTGGGGGCGGTTATAAACCCCCCTCATAGAAACTTATGGGGGAGGTTCCAAGCCCCCCCTAAAATTCCTTATTACAAACCTTTGGGGGTGGTTACATACCCCCCTCGTAGGTACCTATGGGGATGGTTTCAAACCCCCCTCGTAGGTACCTACGGGGGTGATTCAAAACCCCCCCTAAAAGTATTTATTACAAAACTTTGGGGCGGTTATAAACCCCCCTCGTAGGTACCTACGGAGGTGGTTCAAAACCCCCACTAAAAATATTTACAAACCTTTGGGGGCAGTTATAAACCCCCCTCGTAGGTACCTACGGAGGTGGTTCAAAACCCCCACTAAAATATTTACAAACCTTTGGGGGCAGTTATAAACCCCCCTCATAGGTGCCTATGCGTGTGATTCAAAATCCCCCTTAAAAGTATTTATTACAAAACTTTGGGGGTGGTTATAAAACCCCCTTGGGGGCAGTACCTATGGAGGCAGTTCAAACCCCCCCCCTAAAACTCCTTAGAAACCTTTGGGGGCGGTTATAAACCCCCCTCGTAGGTACCTACGGAGGCGGTTCGAAACCCACCTTGTAGGTACATATGAAGGAGGTTCGAAACCCCCCCCCTAAAACTCTTTACAAATATTTCGGGGCAGTAATAAACCCCCCTCGTAAGTACCTACGAAGGTGGTTTGAAACCCCCTATAAAACTCTTTACAAAACTTCTGGGGTGGTCATGAACCCCCCTCATATAAACTTATAGGGGGGGCTTTGAACCCCCCTCGTTGTAACATACAAGGGAAGTTTTGAACCCCCCTCATAGTGACATATGAAGTCAGTTTAGAACCCCCCTCATAGCCATAATTAATCATAATAAAATATATTTTATTAAAAATATCAATAGGGAACGAAGGAATCGAATGCTCAACCTCCTACTTGTAAAGACGATGCTCTTCCATTGAGCTAGAACCCTTTAAAAATTGGGGAAATGGGAAATATTAACACCAAGATTGCATCATTTGTAATTCTAAGAAAAGACTAATAATCCCAATATTGTTTCTGAATCGAGAGACCTAAGAAAGTAGTCCGAATGGACCTGGCCCTCTTTAGACAATGTAGAACTTATAGAACCTGAGCTAGATTGTACATGCAGAAAAATCAATAAATCTAAATATATACGTGAGAAGGACTTAGTGCAAAGAAAGACTAACTTAACCACAGTTCCATGGAACTGACCCAAGTGAAAAGATGCAACTGAACAGTGTAAACAATATCGAATTTCTTAAAGAAAAAACTGTAATTGGACTCCGAAGTGATCCATATTAGATTTCACAACAAAGTTCTCACAGAAGCTTCCTGCATCTCTATTTGACAGTTAGGTAAACATGAAGCATGTAGAAAAAATTGCAGATATTGGGGTGGGCAGAATTATGATTCTGTGTAATACATATGCGGGAACATGTACTAACATGAGCCCCAATAGATTTGAGCTTGCTATCTATGGTAACAAAGGTTATCAATATCTGAATTTTGAAGTATAGATATTTGGAAATTTTGAAAACATGCACACCCACACTAATTCAGGATGGCAATGAAACAAAATAAACACTTTAGAATCAACCAGAAATCTATAGCGCAAGGACATCTAGTGGTCCCTAACACAAAATCAAGGGACATTGGCCTAAAAGTTCCCTTAATTTTTCCCAGAATTTGGGAACAGTACAGTAAAAGTCCCCAAGTCCTGGAGCATTTTGCAACATTTTTGAGGAATTCCAAAGTCCTTGAAATGCCAAATTGGTATGAACATGGGTTTTAAAGGTGGGGACGGGTCCCTGTGCAACACAGACTCAAAGTAAGAAACAATAATATCTCTGTATATCCAGTTGTATGGTGTTTCCAAATCATCAAATTCCATACAGTACAACTCAATTCGTTTCACACCTGTTTCAGCATTTCCATGCTTTTTGGGTAGTGGAACATGGGTTGGATAGGTGTTTCCTACAAATTTTCTCTACAACCAATTTATGGTACAACTTGATTTGGATCCACACAGACAAACATTCAATCTATGAAAATCAGATTTGGTCAAAGGATGTTATCTATTAAGTTTCTAGGGAAACATAGGGCTCAAATATGTTGGAAAACCTCCGAACTGCTTTGAATCCCAAGCTGTGGCACATGTACTTGGGAGTGTGCACAATTTTAAATAGTAATGATGCCATGTAGGGGGTATCACCTCCTTTATCATTCTGAGTCACTTATCTGCTTGATGGTAGAATCACCTAATGAGCCAAGGAAGTTCAATTTGTTGACATTCGGAGTTAGAGATTATTGGCATTGATGTCAAATAGTTAGTTAATGTCATGAGTGGAAATGCACGCAGCAAGGATGTTGCAATTCATGCAAAAACAATGCTTTGAAGTGATTTCAACACAAATTTGGATTCCTGCAACACTTGGGTAACATGCCCACTACACAATGAAAAATGCACGCAGCATAGAAGACAAATGACAGTACGAGGAAATGGATGAATATTCATGCCTGACAAGTGTTAAAATGATCACATATGATGAAGAAAATTTCCAAATTTTGGAAGTTGAAAATGCACACGGAATATGCAAAATATGCTCGTGGGCTTACACCGTGTAAAATAGAGTTGTCTGTAATTCCCGCATCAGTCACAAAAATGCCTGCATCAGTCACATTAATGTCTGCCAGGCTCTAAAAAAATGTCAACATAGAAGATGCCCATAGCTATAGGCGTAGATGCCAGCATAATAGATGCCCGCAGGAATTATAAAATTCCCATCAGACTTGGTTGTTTATGCCAGCTAGGCTTGCGGCTTGATGAAATTCTAGAATGCCCACACATTGGTTAAAGATGCCTGCATGTGTTTGATAAAAAATTCCCACATAAAGAAGAGTTAATGATAGTTAAATAGAATGTCCACCAATCAAGGAAAGTGCTCATAAATGTTATGGCTGAGCTGCCAGATGTTATGTTCTGAGTAGAATAAAATTAAATTAAAAAGGGAGAAAAGAGTTTAAGTTTTTCTTGGTTCGGCTCCATAATAAAAAATAATAATGAAAATATTATAAAGTATGTAAGAATAGGTCGGCCTTGTAATATTTTTAAGAGGACATACGTGTATAAATAGAAGATAAGGAGCAGTTAACTAGAGGATGCGGGTTTATAGCAGACGAAGGAGCATAGACTTGAATTTCAATTTTTTGTGAGTTTTTTTCTTGGGGTATTAAGTAAAGATCAAGTTGAGCTGAAATAAAGGGCAGTGGTTTGAATACAAGTTTCTTTGAAGTATATTTATGTATGGGAGGTAGGGTGAAGCGAGGAACTCATTCACACATTCAAGTAGCATCCTAAAACCTCAATCACACTTGAATATGGAAATTTTATAAAGAGGTTGAAGCCTCATTCTAATCAGTTGCATCTAGTATTTATAGTCTCTGTTGCAGCACAGGCCATTAAGGTAAATTTTTCATATACTTAAATATATTTGGATTTTAAGATGTGTTAAACTTAGTTTAATTTTACATATGTTGGTATTTATTTGATCTCTTAAGTGAGTTACAAAGAATTAAATTTATGTGCTAAGACGATACTGTATTGTAAATACTAACAAGACTCCAATACCGATTCACCCCCCCCCCCCCTTCTTAGTGTTGGGTGTGTGTATTACACAATTTAGATGACTTGAGATTATTTTGATAACCTACCTTAGATTGAGTCCTTTCTTATTGATTAGTTTAGGTCTTAAAATCCTTCAAGCTGGTTGATTTGGTTAGATCACTATAAGAAATATATGGTGCAAGATGTACACAAATAATTTGACGGCCAAATACAAAGTGAGTGAATGCAGAGTATCCCAAAATCTACATAACATATATAGGATGTATGATTACTAACTTGAGAGAAAATCAGAAAACATAGGTAAGGTGTCATACAACTGTTGTCCAGCTCATCTTTTTTCCCAAATACAAATAAAATACGAGTAATTTGTCATGGGTTACATTTTACAAAGAAAGGACAAAGCAAGGTCCGAGCCACAAGTGTTAGTACATTAGGGTAACACTTCCAAGGAGGTACTATATAGAATCCTTGAAGAAACTGAGGTAAAAAATGAGTAAATTTATAAGCTACAAAATCTCACAACAACATTTAATTCAAGAGATCTACTTGATCCTGAGAGTTGAATGAACAACAATTTATAAATTCATAATGACCACGAAATGTTGAGCAAAGGTGACCACTCCATACATCATATGCTTGAAATGTGGATTGTTTTTTTAGAGAATGTCATCTTTCTAACATTCAATGACCAAGAAAAATGAGAAATTATCACTACAAAATTGCATAGGACAATACCTGAATAGCAATCAAACATGGAACAAAAACTAGTGATGAGTTAGGAGTGATAGCTAGTTGGGTGGCTTTGTTTGTCTTTATGTGTGTAGACTCATAGTTTACCATTGTATTGCAACCTAATTCAACATCCCACAACCTTAATCTTGAATTTGTACCTGCAAAAGTTGCACAAACACTTCTTACTAAGAAATAAACTATTTGGACAATTTAATAAGGAACAATTGTCCTAGTCATATAACATTGAGTAAAATAAAATCTACCACATTCAAAAAACTGAACAATAGAGATACACTTACTTCAGACATCATACTTGCCTAGTTCATTAATCACAGGAAATGTGCATTAAAAAAATGGTGTGAATTTTGAAGTATAGATATTTGGAAAAACTGAAAACATGCACACCCACACTAATTCAGGATGACAATGAAACAAAATAAACACTTCGGAATCAACCAGAAATCTACAACGCGAGAACATCTCGTGGGCCCTGCACAAAATCAAGGGACATTGGCATAAAAGTTCCCTTAATATTGCCCAGAATTTGGGAAAAGTTCCCAAAATTTTGCCACGATGTCCTCCTTATGTGATGGCATTTAAAATTGTTGACTGATGAGACTTGTCCTGATAAAAAGCCCCCAATGCTAGAATTTCCAAAATAAGAATCTCTGCAGGAACTAGATTGTCAAATAGTACTAATGTTACAAGTTCGTTAACAAACTCAGGTTCATTGGTGAAAGAAGTTGTTAATCATTGGTGTCATTACTTGCTTGCACTAACACTTTAAAATCTAGAAGACGAATCCATATGTATTATCGCATGATGTATAGGCGTGAAAAGGCCTGATGCCTATTGTTCCATGCCATTCGTAGAACTCCTTGAGATATTGGACCCAATACATTTCTAATCTATTTTCTCATGTTTCTCCCATTGGCACCTCACCTTTCGATTTTAGTTACCTTTGGTCGCCTCTACATTTTGTACCACACATAAGACTCATAAGGGATTTATAGTATATACCTTCCTACCATGCACTGAAGACCTTTGTTTCAAGAGAAACCATCACCGATTTCTTCCCAACAACTCAAGTCACCACATAGATTTATGTTGCAATTCATGATTGTGCATATCTCTATCTCTCTCAGTAGGCCTCAGTATTGAAACTAAGCTTTGGTGCCATTTTGTAATGATTTGAATTAGGCTCCTCGTGTAATATACAAGAATTATCTTGGATGCACATTAACTATTTTATGCATGGGAATCGAATAACCACATATTTTCCATTTATTAATCATTCTCACATATTACAACATCTGCCATATATAAGTCTTAAATCTAAGTAATCTCATGGGAAAATATCCCTTGTGCATTAACAGATATCAATAACAACGAAAGCGCTAACATCATTGCCATCATTTTACTAGCGATGCATTCATCATTGAGTAATCAACATTTTATTCTTTTCAGGCACACAAGAATAAAAAATAGGACAAGCGTATCATACTCAAACAAAATAGAGCAAATAAAAAGGACATTTATCTTATTTAAATCTATCCACACTAATTAATTGTGTCAGATATATTCAACACACAAACATAGGAGTCCATTATAGACACCACCCTCAAGCTAGGCTATGAGGCGAGAAGGGCGAAGGAAAATAAGTTTGAGACGAAGGACATCAACATGATGCACTACTCACTACTTATTGGGGTTTGGAGGTTTGACAGACCTTAGGATATGTTTGTTGGGCAAGGTAAGTATGAAATTGAGCTCTTAAATAGGTTTAAAATGGAGGATTTCGATGGTCATGCCCATGATCACTACTTTGAAGGTGACAAATTCAGTGAATGTACAGGAAATTGATAGCTTCCTTGATTTATTTGGTTAACAGTAGAGCATATATATGTTGTAATGGTCTCTATGTATAGTTGGATTGAAATTTTGTTTCCCACTATCTAGAACTAGTTATAGTACCTCTATGTTTTCTTTATGTATGACAATTATAATTAACCCTTCATCTCGTTGAAGGTTAAATAAGGTAGAGGATTGGTAATTCACTCACAAGGTACCAATACATTCACTACTTGGGACTGTATTATTTTTCGGGCATGAGTGGTTATGTTTCAAGGTGTTGTATACCATTGGTTTCAGCACGCATTCATAATGCCATATACTCAAACTAACAAGGAAACAATATGAAATAACAGAAATGGACAAACAAGAGGCATAAACCAACAAATATAACAGCCTGAATTAAAAGATTAAGATCTGATTACATGCCTGGAAATGCCATTTGAGAAGCTCTGCATATATAAACTGTGTTCATCATATAAGAAGGTAATCAAGTGTTGTAGTAGATTCCCGGGAACTCCACCTGATGGTTGCAAATCTGTTGGTTGTGACTCTAAAAATATAGTCAATACCCCTGTAACAGCTTATTTAATTTTCCCATATAAGCATACTTTAATGCTTCCTTAAACTCCTTCCCATAAAATCCTGGATGGTTTTTGTTAGCACTCGTGCTAAAATTTTGAATCTGCGATAAATGGATGGTAGGAAGGGGTATAGTTAGAAATTTCCTAGGCTTGACGACTTCGAGAGGGATCACCACAGGGATAGGCAGTGCAAAGCAATAGAGGCAGATGATTTCGCGACGGAAGAGGCACGCATAGAATTTAGCTACGAGGGCACGCGAAATCCACTATTCGTCCTATTTTTCGAACGATCACAATTAAGGTGGAATAGATCTATGGCTAAGAATTTTTTGCCACTCCATCTTGCATGATAGATAAGACAGAGGGTGTCTGCGAAATGGAGGAAGGACCTACGTTATTGTACAGTGGTTATCGAAAAAGGATCCGATCAACGGACCTGCTTGAGGTCGCAACGAAAAGATGTGTGATGGATAATGGAAGGAGGAAATGTGAAACCGCCTAGGGCTCTTCGCCTCTGATGGTGGGGATCCAACTAGGTGATTAACCAACGACTTCAATCTGCGTTGTGATAAAGACATGCACGGAGGTAGGGTAGGGGCCACCTAGCCAAAAGGGAAGGAAGGAAGATAAAGACTACTAAAGAAAGGATTAGATGGGTGGTATCGGTGGCATAAACCATATCATGGGCCTTTGAGATTCATTGTCTGACATGCGTAGTAAGGATAAGAACCAAAATGGTTAGTTGGAAGAGGATGCGAGTGACTGTACACATAGTATCGAAAGGAAGCAAGGCAGTGAAATTCTAGGCAAATTGATGGAGCACCTAAGTGGTGGAAGTCAATTCCACCTACAATGAGATCTCCTAAGGACGATTACGAGCAAAGATAAAGGTCATTTTTGCAAACGAGGCCATTGGATCGTGATAAGGGAGGAAACGCAGTTGGAATTTCCACGTAAGAAATCCAAACAAAGGCCCACGTGATCGTTCGTATGTGATCATAGCACTCGATGATGATGCGTTAGAGGGGCTGACAAAATTGTACCAAGCTCCTTCATACAGCTTGTTATAACGCCACCATTTGGTCTTTGCCAGAGAAATGAATTGAGCAAATATTGATGGAGAACATGGATGACAGAGTGTTGTTCCATTGGAAGCCTGAGGACCCTACTACCAGGATTGCAATGACCTATCTTTTTAAGGTGCATGTGGTTTATTACGTCCTGCTAGCTGCTGGGCGCGGTGGGGGACTTAAATTGTTTCCAGACCATTGTGTTATAGTTGTTCCATCCATCAAGGTAGAGATGTTCATCACATTAGAAGAGTCCTCCAACACCAATGAGGACGATAGAAGGATGTTCATCACATTAGAATGACTTTCTAAGGCTAGTGAGGACGATGTTGTCCTAGAAAAACACAACACCCCCCTGGAAGCAACGTCTGGGGTCTCAAACCAGATGGATGTCCTGCCAAGGCCTCCGAATGTCGTCGCCATCACCATGGTGGTAGTATGTGGGGTCCATCGCTAGAAGTGGTCGGTCGGAGTTAATGCACTGATAGGAGAAGGGTGGATCTAGCACTTCCATCATCACTTTTGTGAATTCCACTTTGCTAATTTTATCCAGTAGGCAATGAACTCATAGAGGCGTCGTGTCGTTAAGAAGACCCTACTCCTGGGAGGTGAGAAGCATAATAATGACAAGCCATCGGAGGCTTGTTACGGTCGAAAATAGGGTGGTCCACCTTGGCCCCCATAGGTAAATGTGTTTCCAAGGGACAGAATTGTTGAACGCAAAGAGAACATAGAACATTGCACCAGCTCGAAATGATGACAGAGCAAGTCATCAACCATGAAGTGAACATGGAGGTCAGGCAAAAAAGGGGTACGAAACCATTTCAGTCGCTATGGTAAGGGAGCGTGTGCCAACAGGATTTAAAGTCAATAGTACTGAAGCATCACTATAAAAGAAATCAAGCATGCATTCATACACCACAGTACCATTCTGACCACTGTGCGTGTCATAGCACATTGCCTATTTCGGTAATGAAAGGGTGGTGAATTTTCCACCTAATGTAGTCTGTTAAGATTTTGATATGATTCCTCTGGGTTAATCCCATATTTTGTAACCAAATTTTGATACCCTGTTTTGGGATGTATCCTAGGGATAATTCACGCTATAAAAATAGCCTCCTCAGAGGAGGATAGGGGTTGGATTGATTTTCATTTTTTAGGCCTCGGTGCCGGTATTGTAGCTCTGTAAACAATTTTTAGGAGCAGTAATGAATACATTTCTTTGTGGTTATGAGATTCATCATGGTGTTCATTTTCAATGTGTGTTCTTTGTTTATGCCATTTACATATGTGTTTTTTTCTGCCAATACATTTCTAGATTAGTATGCAGGAATTCACTCTCATTTAAGCACTCCTACATCAAAACATCGTATTTGTAGTGTGATTTGTAATAGCTGTTATAGAATTCATCCATTTCTAGGTGCTATATTTCAGTTGTTTCCCTCATTTTGTTATTATGCTAAAGGCGTTGCAAGGGATTCATCCATCGATAGGTGCCTCTTGTCATGCTGGTATTCTCTCTTTTTCTACTACCATCGCTTAAAGATATTTTGTTGAATGTTGCACTTACTTTACCTCATAATACAGGAGCAAAATAACTGTTTATTATTTGTTGTAATGTCCTTGAATGTTTCAGAATGTGACTCCATTGCCCAATGGTTTTGATATTTGTATGTCTTTCAATCGTTTTTTTTTTTCAAATCACTCTGTTACCCGCAGAAATCTAGCCTTCTACATGCTTGTTTAAAGTTAAATGTACATGTGAATGCTACTATGACGAGAGCCCTCTCTGACTGCATTGGCTGGAATGCAGTCTAAAGTCAGTTTGAAATGGTTACCTCTGTGACTTCCTACTGCAACCATAGGAAAATTACAGGGTGCTAACAATTTGCTAAAAGGTTTGTATTGAACTTGAAAGGACATTAACACAGTAGCACACTCAACAATGCTTAAAATCTATAGAATCATTATTTATGCAATAAGGAAATGTATTTGAACCACCAATTTCTCCTTAGATGAAGTTGCTTCTATTGTAACAAGGGTGGGAATATTGAGTGAATGAACATTATAGAAACAACTATCACAAAACATGTAAGACAGGGAATCTCTGTTTCCCTCTTATGTCCCGTGACTTGGCTTTCCCAATCATTGTTCTCTGTAGGAAATGTCCTCCATTCTTGGTTTATACATGGGATGGGTAAACTAAATGAAATGGCACCATAGAAACAATGGAAATGGCCCACACTTACCCCCTGTAGCTTACTATTTCCGCAGAAGCCTAGTCAATTCCAAAATCTGAGGATGATAAGTTCCAGTGGTGTGCCCTTCTTAAACTAGCAGATATAATGCGTCCTCTCTCCTGGATAGAAAACTCGATCTCTCCTTTTATTGTTTATTGTGCTATAAAATACCCATTAAAACCACATCGTCTTCATACAAGTGTTCCCCCTTTCATTCTTTCCCCGTGATAATTCTCCTTATACTCAATTGGGGTCAGATGAATAAAGCATTTGAGAACACTTGAGCAAACACTTGGGAAAATTCATGAATACCTGTTCATGTTGAAAAGTACCCAAAAATAATATTCTCATCTCTACATTCAGAAATGGTAATAGCATTGAAATATTAACAGCCTACTACCACAACCAATGACTATAAATCTGCATGAGAGATTACCTATCAGAAGAATTGTGAGATGGTGTTGTACGAGTAATAGGGTCAGTGTTGTAAGAGTATTGGGGTAGAATAGCCACTAGAAAATCAATGGAGAAGAGTTGAAGGGTTGCTACAGGAGTCCTCATTGAGAATTGTAACTCCACCATGAAGAGCGGAGTATCACAAATTGAGGTGAAAATATGCCAAGTAAAGGAAATTGTCAAAGTGATGTCATGGGAATGGAGTTGTTCGTCAATACCTGTTGAGGAGATTGGGATGGATATTAACCACTATTGAGAGTTTACAATTTCGTTATTTAATTCCCATAGCTGTCATGGATAAAACACCATTGGATAGAACTTGGAGGCTCTTAAAGAGGAGGACCACGAATTCTACACCTCCAGCGTCAACATCACCTTCTTTGCTTACAAAATCCCTAGTAAGTTTATTGATTTACTGTGAATTGATAAATTTTTAGTGAATTTTGGATAACAACCCATGTGTTGTGCGGTCGATAGCTACGCCAATGATTTTCCATGTTGTTGCTTATTCCTTTTTGCACTAGATCTATTGTGGATTATTCCCGCAACCTATCTATATTGAATGATACCCTGCAGGTTCCCATTATATGCAAAAACTATAACTCAAGGGCATTTTCTACATGCCAGTTCTGCTAGCATTTGCTATGTCGAATACTCTCTGCATGTGCCTTGTCTTCTATCATCGGTACTTTTTCTAGATATTTTATGATGTAGTAGCCTCTCCTTTGATGTGTACACCCATGTGAAAGTTCATGCTTGCACCCTCTTGTTGTATTGCAATTTCATTGGTCTGATGGTGCATTTTTCTTTATTCCCTGGTGTTAAATATTGAAGTGTAGGTAGTTCACTGGTAAGTTTCTTTTTCACTGTGAATTTATATCTTTTTCCTGAGAGGCTCTAGAGCCCTAAAGTCATGGGGAAATAAATTGGCTGCTCTAATTACAAAGATCTTAGATCCAAGCAATATGGTAGGTTAATATCGCGGGTAAGTAGGTAAGTAGGTTAATATCCAAGTCGTATTTCATCCTTTGTGATGTGACCTATTTTTGAAAATTATGTTTTCTTCTCTAGACTATGTTCTTCATATACTAGATATCTAATTTAAATATGTTTAATTTAAATGTTAAGTCCACTAGTGACCAAAAACAACCAGTGGGACTACAGAAGTACAATAATGAGTAAGGAATGCGAGTCTGAAGGAATCTCTATAAGAACTGTAAAAGGAATAGAAGAAGAGAAGGAGAATTTTGAAATAGGCAACAGTGAGCTCTAATAACCTGAAAAGAACAAGATGGGTGAAGGTTTGACTAATGGGATCTAAGTAGGAAGCACAAACTAGCAACATAGTCAACTATTAGCTATTTTAAAATCCAATGCCAAGAAGAAGTTCGTGATGAGATTCTTATTGTTCACAAGTTGTGTGATTTGAAGCCTACATTGATTGACAAATCTAGTATTGGAATATCATTGAAGCTTAATTGGATGTTATCTTTTATCCATAAATGTTAGTGCAAACATTGAATATTTGAAACTTTTTGTATTAAATTGTCTTTTATATTGGAAAATGCTACCATAAGTAAAGGGTTAAATGTCTACAACTAAAATTTATTTATGGGTGTGGATTTTTGGAATGTTGAGTTTTGGACATTGTATATGGTGTCCTAAATGTTGGTATATATTCTTTGAACGAATGGCTTCAACCTGCATGCCTGGTTTAAACTTTGCAACTCATAGCTATTTCAGTCTTCAAATGATATAGGATCTGAGGACAACCCATATCATTTGGATGTTTCCTAGATTGTAGAGGAATTCTTCTCTATTGCTATATTTTGATTCTTTGGTTTAATTACTTTATAATTTCCACTGTTAGTGTAGAATTTCCAAGAAGCACGTCAAGGTAAGAGATTGAACTATTTATGATTGGGAATGTCATAGTAGGTGAAGGTCTAGATTGTGAATTATATTAAGATATTGGTATGATTATAATACTCTTCAAAGTGTTTTGGGCAATTCCCTCATGGAGAAAATTTGCTTGAGATTTCATGGAAAGCAATGATTTTTGTTAATCCAAAGTGGGTAGTGATGGTCCTTGCAGGTGTTGTTTGCATTTTTACATGATATCTAAAGTCTGTTTTACTAGTTTTCTGAACTTGCACGTGCTCATTAGAAACTATATATTTAGTTTCTGAAAGTTTGAAACTTTGAATTGATGGGAGTTCACAATTAATAGATAGTTGTACAAGGACAGAACTGGAAGAGTGTTACAAAATGGAATTTTATTTTTGGTGGAGACAACTTAGTTATGTTTAATGTATGATTACTAAAAAGGAAAAATCTCAGAATAATGGTGAGGTACCATTACTAGATTTTACACTTCAAGTAGGTTTAAGGTTATACTTATGTATCATGGACATTTATTAATATTCATTGGTCAACATATGAGAGGTCACCACATGGTTACTTTAATTTAGACGTGAAAGTCCATTAGAGGTGAAAAATGGCAAATAGTACTATAAAAATTACTAGTAATCATTGAGAGTGCTAAGGCAACTCCATAAGAGATAAAAAAGAAATAGAAGACTGGAAGGAGAATGCAAAAACTCTTACTGTTGAATCCTAGAGAGCCCAAAAGATCAAAATGAGTGAGGGTTCAAGGGACTTCAAGGAAGAAGCCCAATACCAACAACGTTTTCTATTGTCAACTCTTCTAATATCCAAGGCTATGCACAAGGGTGTTTTGAGGTTCTTTCTATCCATTGGTTGTGTGACTCGAAGCCTATGCTTCCTGACATAATTAGTATTGTATTTTTATTTATGATGCCTATTGTGATTGTATCTATCTAGAGGTTGTAAGTAAGACATGATGAGCTTTGAGTTAGCAATGCAGGGAGTTCTATCTATGAAATTTTTCTGCTAGAAGTGAAGTATCTCCTGAAGAAGCAAGGCGATACATCTCTTGTCCTCCTACTATATGAAAATATTTAAGGAGCTATTACAGTCTCCCGAACAAGAAGTGATATCTAAAACTGATTTCATAGTAGACAAGATGTCTAAAGATGAAATGTTCTAGTTTAGGATCCTGCATACAGTGTACAAGTGCAATAATCCCTTTGAAGACGATGCTATGTCTTTGTGTAGTTGATGGGAATGAGCTTGAAGATAGGCTAAAGGAACACTAAGGCTGTCCACAAACTAATGGTGTTCACAAGAGTTGGCCAAGGGATCCAACAGTTTTCAAATCCTTAGGATAAGAATCCAGAAAGACCACATAATCAACAAAAGCAAGCATTATGATAAAGACTTGGAATAGCGTGAGTAGGCAGGGGGGCCTTTTGGGCCTGACGTTAGACCTTATAACTAAAGACATGATATTTATAGTGCTCATTAGAGGCTATTAGTGAAACTTTAGACCTAATATAGTCACACATAAGGGAAGCTACACCCCCAGAGCCACAAACACCACTCGATCTTTGTGTTTCATGTCTGAAGGTCAAGATTCAATGATACCCATTAACATAAGGGAAATTTATCTCTATACTTTCATGTGTTTCAGTGAGAAAAATAAGTTATATTAACATTCAATTTACATGTGTGATGCTCTCTTTGGATGTGATGTTTTGTCTCTATGCATAGATAATGGGAAATGTCAGTAGGGAAGTCAAATTACCTCTCAAATGACACTGGAATTTTAGTAATTTATCCTTTGGAATAGAAGGTATATTTTTTGGTTCATAAAAAATCATGAACTCATCGTCCATTTCCACAAAACACAGAAGCTATTATGCACAATAGCCATAAGTCACCACCTGACCTTTTTTTCTTTCTTTCAAGACCACACTTCAAGGAAATTGTTGTTTCTTTGTCTAAAATTGTCCTAGTCACATCACACTACTTAATAAAGTGGATTATTTTCTCATTTCACTTACTCGAAGAAAAGTCCCAGCTTGTATAGCTTTAAATGTATACAAAATCCACATTCAACCATTTTTCATATATTTGAAAAGTGTTAGTATTATGCCTGCAACTTTCTTCACATAAATGCGACATTAAATGCATCTTGCAGGACATGAACCAACATTATTCACATAAATGAAACATTAAAGGCATCTTGGAGGACACATGAACCAGCATTCTAGAAGAAACAATTAGTTTTGAGAAGCACATAGAGATGGGAACCATATCTGACCATTTTGTTGAATGCAAACACCATTCCCAAATTTTGTAGATCCCCTAAACAACTTGCACATTCAAAATTAAAATTTTAGACTCTGTTTGCAGGAAGAACACTAAAATATTGATTGGCAAGATTATGTCCCTTTATAAGAAAAAAAATATAACTTATGAAGGGCTATTTTCATGCGACCAAACTCAGCAAAGTATTTTGACAATGGTATTGGTTCAATACTTTCTTACAAAGCAGATCCATCTTGATTCCTTCCTGCAAGAGTGGTCTCTTGGGAAAAATAACAAATTTCACTGTTTTGAAATTCTCATAATCTAATACCTGGTGACGTTGGATATATTTGGTTTATGTCATCTATAAACTTAGGTGCCTCATCAACTTTTCCCTTGGAGAAAAGTTGTTTTATGAAAGACCATATGTCAAAAAGTCAGTTAGACAGTCTCTTCTAATTATTTTGTCTAGTAATTGTAATGATTTTCCCACTTCACCATCCTGAAATGGAGAAGACATTACTTCAGAGTATACTCTAACATGTATAGTAAATCTACATTCTATAATTTCCTAGTGAACTTTTGATGCCTCAAAATTTTTTCCCAGCTTTCCAAGATGATGCACAACATAGATAAAACTTATGGAACTTGGAACATGCGTTCCCGAAGCATTTGGTTCAATATCTGGGCAGCAACTTCAACTTTCTTTGATTTGCAGAAATCTTTGATGAGTGAAGACTACATAGCATATGTGGGTGAGGCCCTTACTAATAATTTTCTCTATTTGATTTATCGCCTCAATTAACATACCCAACTATGTAAAGACCCCCAATGAATGTGATATAGAAACTATATAAGGTCTTTTCATCTCCACTAGATACTTTCTTGCATGCTCCACTCTATCAACCTTTCACACAGCATTGATCAATGCATTCAAATTTGCAGCCACTAGAGTAAATCCATTTTTGGTAATTTCATTTGCAATCTCACATACTAGTTCTAAATTATTAGTCCTCAACATCCCATCAATCAAAATGGAAGAAATTGTATTGCTTGGTCGATGTCCTTGGTCTAATAGTTCCTTGTGAAGTATGTGAGCTTTCTCAACTTGACCAGCCTTACATAGGCCACCCTTAAGAGTGTTATAAATATTAGAGGCAATAGGGTAACCCCTTATAACAACATAATGAAGGATATGGAGAGCATCCTTGATTTTTTTATCTTGCATAATCCCACAATTAGAGTGTCAGTAATCCTCATAATGACATTTAAGATAAGATAAGATAAATTTATGAATGTACAAGGAATGCTCACTGAAGTAGGTCAAAGGGACCATTGGGTACAAAAAGATGAAACCAACATCAATCATCTTAAGATAAATTTGAAAGGATTGTTAGGTGACCTAAAATTTATAGTAGTGAAGCCAAAGGGGAACAATAATAATAAGCAAGATCGTAGTGTTGTTAGTGATGGTATCACCGATTCCACTCAAGAACTTGTGTTTCTTAAAATTGCCCTTTTCTTGAAAAACAATGATATTTTACTTATGATACTTTACAAATTCTATATTTTACTATACTGCTATTGATACTCAACTTATATAGCCATTACTACAATTCACTAACTATTACTAAACAGGGATAACTAGAACTACACTTCCACTGAACTTATACTTTACTCCTCTATTACTCATTTAGGCTTAAACTTTAGTATAACTTTCCCACTTTATAATTCCTTTTTGCCATTATATATTGCTTTATCTCATACTGAACCCCTTAGAGAAGGAAACAAGCACAAAACCCTACCTCTCTTTCACAGCTTTACTAGAGGAACCACACCACTCCCCCAGCTCGTTCTTTAACTCCCGGTCCTCTTACTAGAACTAGTAGTGCTACTTATGCTAGATATTCTTAGACCTAGACTCATTTTTTTACTTTCACTATTGGATCTCCCACTACTCCTTGATACAATGAAGGATCAACTAAAACTACTGTATAAGGGACTGCCAACTCTATTATTGGTATCCCCTAAATTGCCTATGCTAGAGATAATAGTCTGGTAGAGAAGCTTGGTTCACTAACTAGCAATCTTTACACCCAAATATATAATCTGTATCTTACACCTAGAACTTCCTTTGCTTCTATTGCTTTTTATGATACAAAACTACTTATGGCTCTTACAACTATTTTTACTAGTTTTGCTACTAGTGTTGCTTAGTAGTATTGGCTCTCGAATAACTAGGTTTATTTGTTTTACCAGATGCAGTCATGTTCTTCTCAATTTTGACTGCTAACTCTTGTGTTGCCTTCATATCATGGGGATCCTTCTTTTTCTCTGGAAACCCAGTTATCCATCAAAAGAATAAAGTAATATATAAGGATGTCTGCCTCTGGAGGTCTAATGTTTGCATGTAACCTTGTAACTGTTTGGTTCAACTTCTTGTTTTTTTAACTCTTCTATAGTTTCATTTTCATTTCTCTTGGCACTGGGAAGCCAACAAATATCTGTGATCTCTACGTTATCCCATTTTTTCAAGGAAGGCACTTTCAAGGGGGCCTACTACATAATCCTACAATGATAATGCAAACAACTTCATTGTTACATCTAAGTGTTTTGCTCCCCCTATTTTTCAAATCACACTTTTCAATTTGGCCAAATGATCCAAGGCTTAAATAGCATTGTTTCCTTTGAATAAATACTGTCAATGGCCTTTTCTAGAATATAATGGGAAGCTTCATTAATCTGATAAAAAGAAAGTGGCTTATTGTTGCTACCTTTGCTTATTACTCTACTAGTATATATGTTGCTCCTAGAATTGGTGCTACTTAAACCACTAGATATTTTTCAAGGTTCTCTTTTTGTTTCATAATATCATGGCATGTATGGATTGGATTGGTAACTTGAAGGAATAAATTGCCATGTATTGTTGTTCCTTGGGGATGGTCTGTACAAAATACTGCCACAGATTGACAACATGTCCCATGCAACAAAGAATATTATATGGAAGATTCTAGTCATTATAACTACTAAATTTGAGGAAATTTTCTTGCTCACTATAATATACTTTAAGACTTCCCCATACATAGTCGAATGTCATTTCCAAACTCAGACCTCATTCTACTCACAAATTTTCCACTGTCTTGCTTAAATGTCTTCTTCAAGGCTGCTCCTAACCTATTATTGCATCAGAATTTGAAAATGATTTATGATTAACGTTTATCCTTTGTGTTTTTTCTCTATGTATTGGTTTTAATGCATATCAATTAAAGACAAGAAAGATGAAAAGAGAGGAAAGTTAGAGTTAACATATCGGTTTTATAATTGAATGCATAAAATTGAAGATGAGTCAACAACCAATTTTGACAACTGTTGAATACCATGCATACGACGAGAGAATAGATGATGCAAAGAGCTTGCTTAAATATGCAAGTCCATGTAATGATTGTTGTGGTGGGAATACGAGAAAAAGACAAGTGATTTATGAACATATGCTAAAATTTGGTCATACCAAGATTAGCCCTTTCCCTCAAAATTATTATCTAGATAGTTTACAATTGCATAGCATGAGAGATGTAGAGGTACCAAACATAAACGAAGAGGCAACAAACAAAGATGGAGACTTTGGAACCTTAGCTGAAGGGATTGAAGTTGATAAAATGTTGAATGAGGGCTTCAAGGATGATTGCCAAAAGTTGATGGAGGATGCTTCAAAACATGTGTATGATATTTGCAAGTTCAGTCATTTAACAACAATTTGTGTACTCCTTAACTTGCAAACAGTGCATGGTTGGACAAATGAGAGTGTTGACGATTTATGGGAATTTTTACATGAGTTGTTACCACCTAAATCCACATTTCCAACAAAATGGAGAGAATGTAAAACACAAATAAGTAAGCTAGGATTAGGATACGAAAACATCCACACATGTGTGAATGGTTGCGTATTATTTCACAAAAATATTGCAAGTGATACAGGATGTACTAAATGTAAATAAGGGAGGTATAAACCAGGGTTGAAATCAAATTTAGCTCCTAGAAAGGCTCTTCGGCACTTTCCACTAATCCCACGGTTGCTTCGAATGTATAGATGTCGAAACATTGCCGAGTTGATGCAATGGCATGCCCAAAATAAGAGCACTAATGGAAAACAAGGATTTGTGGCAGATTCTAAGACGTGGATGGAATTTGACAACAGATGGCCCGATTTTTCCCAAGATCCTTGTAATATGAGGCTTGGTTTAGCTCTAGATGGTGTGAACCCATTCTCAGATCAAAGTACTAAATGGTTAACTTGGTCGGTGTTTTTAATAAATTATAACTTGCCTCCATGCTTAGAAACCAAATCATTATTCTTGGTGTTGTCATTAATTATACCAGGAAAGAAAAGTGTGACTTCAGATACAATTGATGTGTATTTAGAGCCATTCTTTGATGAGCTAGCAGAATTGTGGAAAGGAATTGAAGCAATTCAAATTTTACGGGATGGCCATTCTATCCAATTCACTTTAAGAGCTTCTTTATTGTTTACGATACATGATATTTTTGCATATGGCACATTGACTAGTCTAAATGTTCATGGATACCATGGATGTTCAGCTTGCATGTTTAAGGCTTTGGTGAGACACTCAAGTAGTTTGCGTAAGTGCATTTATTGTGGACATTGTGCCAATTATGTATGATAGTTTGACTTGTTCATTAATTTATTACTACTATTGTTATTGATTATCCTTGGATGCTTCAACTTTAACATAGGGACCTTTGGGAGTGTTAAGTTGAAAGAAATGAAAATTATGTTATATATGTTACCACATTGTTTTTTCCTTTATGTATTCTAGTTTAACTTGTTCGTTAATTTATTACTACCGTTGTTATTGATTGTCCTTGGATGCTTCAACTTTAACACATGGAACTTTGGGAGTGTTAAGTTGAAAGAAATGACCTTCCTTATACGATGATGCAAAAACTTAGAATTATTGTACAAAACACATATGGAGTATACCTTGAGAGAGAAGATAAAAATTTTACCATTCGTCTTGTGGGTAAAATGGTTGTTTCCCCACCTTGATTGTACACATCGGTATTGTGGGTATTTTATTTTGGGTCTTGTGTGTGGGTCTTTTGGGTCTTGTCTATCAAACAGGATTTCTTATCCCTTGACTTTAGGCATGTCTATAGGGAGCACAATATGAGTGCAAACCGCTTATCCAAGGAAGCACTTAATAAGAAGGCTAGTCTGTTGAATTTTCATATGCTAAGCTAGATCATTTCATTTCAATTTCATAAGAAAATCATATAAATAGGATCACTGAAAGATAGACAAGCACAACCATACAAAAGGAACACAAAGATTTATCCTGGGAAAAACCCAACAAAATCTTCCTCAATATAGATGCCCCAAAAGATAAAAGGTAAAACCAAAAGGGAGATCAAAGACTGATCCTCCTCCTTCTCCAACTATTTCTCTCTCCTCCACTAATGCACTACACAAGTGAGAGAGTGTGTGTTCCAAATGAGGAGTGCCACACCTCTATTTATATTCATTCGTTCACTTTAATTATCAATTCCGACATGTAGGCTCGAGTTAATCATGTAGGCTCGAGTTACACATGTAGGCTCAAGTAACCACACTGGGGTGCTAATGACCCACCTTTACAATTAGAGGGGACTACCTCATGACTCTTATTAGTTCTTTCTATTAGAAGCATATGGGTACAAAGTAATACGAGTGGTTCTCCCAGTAGGACCATCGAGGACCACAAAAAGATACATATAGAATATTCTTAAAAGGTACAATATTTCAACACTCCCCCTTAACTAGAAGGGTATTCTACAACAACATCAACAACAACAATAATAGGAGATATATAGAGGACATCATCAACATCATCGGGGTAACACATCTATAAATCATTGGAATCTTTTTCAACATCATGTAGTCTTCATCTTCAATCTTCAGTCTTCAGCAACATCAACACTTTGACTGCTTCGATCAGCAACAACTTGACCTTTTGACCAGCAGCAACATCTTCAACACTTTGACCTTTTGATCAGAAACATCTTCGGCACTTTGACCTTTTGATCAGCAACAACATCTTCAGCACTTTGACCTTTCAATCAACAACATCTTCAACACTTTGACCTTTCGATCAGCAACAACATCTTCAGCATCTTGACTTTTTGAACAGCAACATCATCATCATCATACTCTGATCAGTAACATCGTGATCAACACCATCATCATCATACTTCAATTTTTGAACAACATCATCATCATCACATTCTAATCTTTCGATCAGTAAGTCATCATCATCACACTCTGATCTTTCTATTAGTACATCGTCATCATCACACTCTGATCTTTCAATCAGTACATCGTCATCATCACACTCTGATCTTTCGATTAGTACGTCATCATCATCATACTCTGATCTTTAGATCTGTAGGTCATCATCACACTCTGATCTTTCGATTAGTACATCTTCATCATCACACTCTGATCTTTCAATCAGTACATCGTCATCATCACACTCTGATCTTTTGATTAGTACGTCATCATCATCATACTCTGATCTTTAGATCTGTACGTCATCATCACACTTTGATCTTTTGATTAGTATGGAATCATCATCATACTCTGATCTTTCGATCAGTACATCATCATCACACTTTGATCTTTTGATAAGTATGGCATCATCATCATACTCTGATATTTCGATCAGTACGTCATCATCACGCTTTGATCTTTCGATCAGTACGTCATCATCATCATACTCTAATCTTTCGATCAGTACGTCATCATCACACTTTGATATTTTGATCAGTACGACATCATCATCATACTCTGATCTTTTGATCAGTACGTCATCATCATCAGCAACAACCTACAATCCACATCTCAAAGACAAAAAAGTATTTGGTTCACTTTTGGACTTAAAGTCCAGGGATGATGCAATCCCCACCACATTCTCGACAACCGAAGTTACTGGATTGACTACAGGATAATCAGTCCCTATCACTTAGGACTAAGTCCAAGGATGATGCAATCCTACCACATTCACGGGGACCAAAATCTCCGGATACATTTTGAACCGAGGTTGAGGGATGATGCAATCCCACCACATTCACGAGGGTCAAGACCTCCAGATACATTTTGAACCGAGGTTCATGGATGATGCAATCCCACCACATTCACGGGGGCCGAGACGTCCGGATACATTTTGAACCGAGGTTCAGGGATGATGCAATCCCACCACTTTCACGGGGGCCGAGACCTCCGGATACATTTTGAACTGAAGTTCAGGGATGATGCAATCCCACCACTTTCACGGGGGCCAAGACCTCC
This sequence comes from Pseudotsuga menziesii, assembly GCA_001517045.1. Classification (NCBI taxonomy): domain Eukaryota; kingdom Viridiplantae; phylum Streptophyta; class Pinopsida; order Pinales; family Pinaceae; genus Pseudotsuga; species Pseudotsuga menziesii. Next base: position 64,079 of record LPNX010755860.1, on the reverse strand, counting down.
GGATACATTTTGAACCGAGGTTCAGGGATGATGCAATCCCACCACATTCACGAGGGCCGAGACCTCTGGATACATTTTGAACCGAAGTTCAAGGATGATGCAATCCCACCACATTCACGGGGGCTGAGACCTCTGGATACATTTTTAACCAAAGTTTAGGTATGATGCAATCCCACTACATTCTCGAGGACCGAAGTCACCAGATTTATTCTGGATAGATGTCCCAGGATGATACAATCCCTCTTCATTCTCGAGGACCGAGGTCACCGGATCACTTCTGGACAGATGTCCCGAGATGACACAATCCCTCTTCATTCTCGAGGACCGAGGCCACCGGATCACTTTAGGGCAGGTGCCTAGGGATGATACAATCCCACTGCAACATCACTACTCCCTCTTTCAAGGAAGGTCTTTCCAAAAAACAAAAATCTTGTCTCAAAAGTGTTCGAACTTCACCCGAGACAGACGCTTTGTCAGCACATCATCATCTAAACCATTATCATCTACATCTTTAGTATGTGAATATTGAACTATCACCATCTATATCTCCAGTATGTGAATACTGAAAGCATCATCATCTATTTATTTAGTATAGAAATACTGAAAGCATCATCACCTCTATATTCAGTATAGAAATACAGAATCACCATCATCTGCATCTGCAGTATGTAAATACTGAAACATCATCTATATCTTCAATATGGGAATAACGAAATCATCATCATCTATATCTTTAGTATGGGAATATTGAAACATCATCATATCTATATTCAGTATAGAAATACTGAATCACCATCCTCTGCATCTACAGTATGTAGAAATACCAGATTTCTATGTGTTACGACGGAGTACAGGGTTCTCTATCATCACAAATCTGGTTATCACATAGAATCATTGTAGTGTCCATCTTCGGGTTAAAGAGACCTGATATCAGCTTCTGAATCCATATGGCTTCACAACTTAGCAGAGCAATCTGCTATGTATTCTGCTTCGGCCATGCTAAGAGAAACACTGGATTGTTTCCTGCTAAACCATGAACTCATAGCATACCGCAAACACAAGCATCTACCTGATGTGCTTTTCTTGTTTGAGATACTTCTAGAACAATTTGCATCTGTATATCCATACAATATGTAGTCATGGTTTCCATCATAGTATAGACCAAATTCTATAGTCCCTTTCAGATATCTCATCACATGTTTTGCAACTATTTGGTGAACAAGTCTAGGTTGAACTAGATACTGACTCAAGGTGTTCACAGCAAAACAAATGTCTGCTCTGGTATTTGTTAGATACATTTAATGACCCAATAATATGTCTGTATTGAGTCACATCCACTAACTCTGATGAGTCATCAGCTAACAACTTCAAGTTGGAATCCATGGGTGTGGCCATGTCTTTGTATTCCAACATATCGAATATTTTCAATATCTCTACTACATACTTTCCCAAGTTGAGAAAGATTCCTTCTGAATTTTTCCATACTTCCAAACCTAGGAAATAATGCAGTAACCCAAGTTCTTTCATCTAAAACTCTTCAGCGAGCTTCTTCTTGCATTCTACAATCTGCTTCTTGTTCCTTGTCAGGAATAGATTATCCACATACAGTAATAGTATGACATGTTTATCTTCTATAACCTTGAAGTAAAGGTTAGGATTGACTTTCGTTAGGAAACTATCTATCCTTCCATACCAGGCTCTGGGAGCTTGCTTCAGGCCATAGAGGGCCTTCTTCAACTTGCATACGTGAGTCCATCTGTCTTCAACTTCAGATCCTTATGACTACTCTATGTATACTTCTTCTTCAATCACACCATTTAGAAAAGTTGTTTTCACATCCATCTAGTGTAAGTCCCACTTCATCATGGATGCAAGTGCCATGATAGCTCTAATCGAAGTATACCATGCGACTGGGGAAAATGTCTCTTCATAATTAATTCCCTCTGTCTGATAGAAAACCTCTAGCCGCAAGTCTTTCCTTACTTCTATCTGCAACATATTTTATCTTGCAAATCCATTTGGAAGATACCACATTCTTGCTTTTTTGTTTGAGTACTATATCCCAAACATCATTCTAGTATTTTTTATCATTACATCTTCCATGAGTTCGTCTTGTCAGATCATCAACATATCCTAGTCTTCTACATTCAACCTTGAAGATTGGAACCCTCTTTACTCTTGGTAAAGTCTCGAACCATCAGGAAGCTATCCATCATGTCGTACCATGTTGAACTCAGATATCTTCTAAAGTCACTCCCCCTGAAGTGGAGTATCATCTTCCCTCTTCATCTGTATAGGTGGTTCTATGCTTGATATATACTGGTCAATATAGTATGTTATGTCATAGTCTATTCTTTCCGAGGCAAATCACGAACCTTGCTTTGTACACTCATTCTTATAGATCCATATGGAAGATACTACGTACTTCCCTTTATGTCTCGAAACCATATTGAATACCTCATTCCTCATGATCAATTGTTACTCTTTGATCATAGCTTCTTTCATAGCCATGGCGGTCTTCATCCTTCGAGGTGGATCTACCGCGCTCTGAATATCTTTCCTTCGTCATGATGTCTCTGACCCTAGGAGCTTCATATTCATGTTTATTGAATTGTCATCACTTGTTCTTCGGAACAAGTCTCATCCTTCTTTTCTTGTAGGCGGTTGTACGGGACCTTTCCTACAATTCAAATGCACCAGTTGCATGGTTAGAACTATTTCATAAAACATATTCATAATGACAAATTCTTGTGCATCATGCAACTATTTATCCAACACAACATTCATCCATATCTCACTACTGTCATTAATGCAACCAGTCTATCATGCATAACACATCAACTGAATATAATCAAATGTATAACAAAACAATATCATGAAATGACAATTGAATACTTATATTTTATTCATTTCGTGGGTAGACTCCTTCTTGATCCTTCTACTTCATCATCTTCTTCATTCATGACATCATCATTTCTTATCCAAATGATAAGATAGATAAGAGGTTCTTCAAGAATTGAGTTCTTCATATTCCTCATCGCTTGAGGGATCTTCTTTGAATGGTGAGAGCTTGATCTTCAATTGATCCCATATTCTTCTTCTCTTCTTATGAGTTGAGCTTCTTCTTCTTCCCAGAGTCAACTGAAAGTAATCACTTCCTTCTGGCACACATTCCTCGCATGAATGAATCCCATGATCCTGGGAGGCCATTCAAGGTGGCTATCACCACTTCTGCATTCTTCACTTCTTCTTTTACCTGTTTCTTAAGGTCATATTCTGATGTATGTTATTTTCTTCAAATAGCTTGGTTAAGGAATCAAACATCTCTTTCGATGTCTTTAGGGAAGACAGTTGTGGTACAATTTGATTCGTGACTAAATCAATAATGATCTTCTTCGCCTTGACCAAGTTCTTTTGGAGTAAGGCTTTGAGCCTCATCTCCCTCTAGAACTGGAACCTCTCTACTCATGTAGCTGTCCAATTTAGTTTCTTCAGAGAGATCAAATACTTCCATGCTTGGAATTTGTCAACTTCACCAAGCTTATCATCAAGCTGATGAGAACCTCAAATGGAAATAGCAAAAGACTAGATCTTGTCGATTTGAGGTGTTCGTCCTGGTTCTGGAGCTGGCTGATCTAGGTTTTTCAGAGAAACCCTAATTTTAAAAACTTGGAATCTTTCATATCTGATTGGATGGAAATATAGATCTCTTCAAGCTGAGCTGTCTAATGTACTCCTTTTTTGAAAACTATGGAGGGAAGCTCCCGAAACAGGAAGCCCTAGTTTTCCAATTTCTCCTGCATAAATTCCTGATACTGTTTCTACACTATCTCTGAATTTTCTACTCCTCTATGTATGAAACTTCGTATTGAGGTACCATCACATGTCCCTGTTCCAACACCATAGGTTTCATCAGAATTTATTTCACCAATTGGGACTTATGATCATTTTCCCAAGGTGACCTGTTACAAGACTGTTCAAAACAGTGAAGTTGAATGGACTGCCACGTGTCACTATTTCATCTTCTAAGTTTGAAACTTAGACCAAAGAAATTAAATTCCATGCCCTTTCTAGAACATCTTTCAAATTTTCATTTGGACCTTTGTAGCCCACGATATAGCAATTATCCCTAGGTGTCATGTTTAGGGATGAATCCTGGAAGAGGCTGGAACCCTAACTTGGAGGGATCATAGCTCCTAGAATAGAGCGAATATGAGGCTAAATTTTGGACATAGTGTACATCATGATTTTATATTCTAGATTTGAAATTTTCAGCTCCTGTTCCTTCGTCAATCCTAAGATATATTGAATGTACCAAAACTTATCAGTTTTAGTATTTAGGGTTTTCCAGCTCAAGGTCAAACTAGGGTTTGACTTTCCCGGAGTTTCACCCAACCAAAAATCTTGATCCAGATCTCTAAACTTTGATTTTTATGAGGAGAGAAATCCTATGCTAGGCTCACCCAAAAATTCTTCCTCTGTAGAAAGCCCTAATTTCTCGCACCGAAAACTGAAAATGCTCGGAATCAAATTCTGCTTCGATAGAAAGATGTGCCCTTCAATGGAGAGTCAGCCTAGCCTTCTTTTGTTGATTGATTATGGAGAGAGACCCAAAAATTAAGAAGCCCTAGATTTTGTATCTGCACAATGTCTTCTTTCAGGGTGGCTCTGATACCATGTTGAATTTTCATATGCTAAGCTAGATCATTTCATTTCAATTTCATAACAAAAGCATATAAACAGGATCACTGAAAGATAGACAAGCACAACCATACAAAAGGAACACAAAGATTTATCCTGGGAAAACCCTAAAGGGAAAAACCCAGCAAAATCTTCCTCAATATAGATGCCCCAAAAGATAAAAGGTAAAACCAAAAGGGAGATCAAAGACTAATTCTCCTCCTTCTCCAGCTACTTCTCTCTCCTCCACTAATGCGCTACACAAGTGAGAGTGTGTGTTTTCCAAATGAGGAGCGCCACACCTCTATTGATATTCATCCGTTCACTTTAATTATCAATTCCAACATGTAGGATCGAGTTAATCATGTAGGCTCAAGTTAGACATGTAGGCTCAAGTAACCACACTAGGGTGCTAATGACCCACCTTTACAATTAGAGGGGACTACCTCATGACTCTTATTAGTTCTTTTGATTAGAAGCATCGAGGTACAAAGTAATTCAAGTGGTTCTCCCGGTAGGACCATCGGGGACCACAAAAAGATACATATAGAATATTCTTCGAAGTTAAAAATATTTCAACATGGTCTTCTCTCCTTCTCAGAACTCTGGGAAGGAGAAATTATTTAGGAAGGCTTAATACAGCTCTTTTAAGAGTTTTTTTCAGTATTTGTGGCATACTCATGTTTTTCCTTTTCGAGTATGGGACTCCTTATCATGTCCTCTTGTATTAGCTCGAGATATATTCTTGTTTTGATTCCCCTAGGGTGTGTTTGTTCCACTTAAGAGACCTCCTAGATAAGTTATCTAGGCTCATTTTGTTCTCCCTGTGGTAATGTGTTTTCCATCTTTCTTTGAGATTTTGAGTTTTGTGGGTAGAGAGTTGTTGGGTCGAGAGTTGGGTCGACAGTTGCTGCAAATGCAAATATATTTTTATTTTTTTTTATATTTTTTTGAGGTTGATAGTATTGATCCGTGACCTTGTGATCTGTATTTTTCTCATTATGCCCTAAATGGGTCATAGCATCAACTGAATGGATATTTAGTTTTGACATTGAGGAATCATGCACATCATTTCCCATGTTTCCCATAAGGTGTTCACTTAATTTTTCATGAGGGTTTATGGGTTGGTTTCTGAATTTTCTGGGCAAGTCGAAAGTATGATGTTGTCTTTTTCTTAGTTGTAAAATGAATTCTGGGAAATCCATGCCACCTATGGACAATGAAAGGAAATGAAAAGCCCCTATACCTCATATCTGGGAAATTTTGGGCCCTATAACAACAAGTTACAACAATAATTAATCCAATATGGGTATTGTTTTGAACATTATTGGGTGTGTTTCACCTTCTAGCAGCCTCGACATTCAATTTGGGACATTTTTGTGGATGTGAGGCAATTATGGGCACAAGTTAGGACTATCCATGATGTCCTCCTAGAGCAGACAATGACAATATCTGAGGTTTGGAAAAGCTAAGAGAAGAAATCCTGGCTACGCTGAGTGGAGTTTGGACCTCAAGCCCCAAGCCATGAGGAAATAAGTGTAGCTGTTAAAAATGTAGTCCAGTTAGGTGTAGTGGTTTGTGGCCAGAAAGGCTAAAAAAATTAACTGATTCTAGTTTGAATCTTGTCAAGCTGGGTGTAGAACCTTCATTAGGAATTTTGAGTTTTGTGGGTGGAGAGCTGTTGAGTGGACAGCTGCAACAAATGCAACCCATACCTTACAGACAGTACAAGACAGGTTGTCAACTTTTCAATATTTAAAAAGACCATGTTAGGATCTATGTATTGCTATTGTTTAGATAGTTATTATTTAAGGTGTGTTCTATACTTTGACTTATTACAATTGAGGAGATAAATAAAAAGGGAAAATATAATTTTTGAAAGGGAACTAAATCCAGAAATAATGTGTGCTTTATTTGTGTTCCTGGAACTAAATCCAGAAATAATGAACCACTCAAATTCTCTTCCAAAAAAGAGTAAACAAAGCTCTGTCAAGAACAAGAGATTAAATTATGTAGGTCAACAGTCTCTAGAAAAGGTTCAAGCGGGCACATGCATATTACACCAAGCAATGAAGGGGAATGGTGTTGTAGCAAGAATACACAAGTCCAGACAGCAAGAAAAATGGAAGCCAAAACCGAATACTTATGATAAAGGTATGTCTCTGCAAATCCTTTCTTTTGATCTGGTTTTCACTTAGCGATTCTTTTTATGTTCTTTTCTATTTATCTATAATATGTTGCACTTGTTATATTTTCCTTCAAACTTTTGTTCTTTTGTGTGTCTTGCATTTCCATCAAGAGCATAAATTATTGTGCTTAATTCTTAAAAAATATTCACAATGATTTCTGGTGATGCAGTGCAAGGAAAGTGCAAAAATGAAAGTGAGCCAGAGGTACATAAGAGTCTTAATAAGTTCAAGGACAGAGCAGCAGTTGATGGCTCTAATGGTGAATTGTCAACAGTTCCGAGAGAATCAAGAAAATTTGATAACATGCATGGACCACCAATGCGTGGTGTGATACCTATTGCATCTAATGGAGTTACAGGAAGGGATCCTGATGGAGCAGTTGCTACAAGTCCTATTAGAAGAGACCATGTGGCTGCGGAATGGCCCAGCTCGTGGAGAAGACAGGGCACGGGATATAGTTCTACAGTACAATAAGTGGGCAAGCAAAAAGTGAAACCTGGAACTCTATGAAGTGGGTGAAAGGAAATTTATCCAAGCATAGCAAGTGGTTCATATTGGGGCATTTTCAAGCTATGTATCATTAACTAGTAGGATAATTTTTGAGAATCAGCAACTTTGAAGTGGGGAGCATGACTTAAATTTTCACTCTTGTGGGATGTATGTTCTATTTCTCTTAATTGAAATGTATAGATTTTGTATTAAAAGAAAGCTGCAGATGCACTGTAAAATCAGTTACTACATTTATTCAGGGAGTGTAGTCACAAGAAATTAAATATATGAAAATTGACAGATGTCTGTCTACAGGGAGCATTACCCTTACATTTTTCTTCACAAAACTGAATGTCGTACTTCAATATAACTGCCCTAATACTATTATCGAGTAATAATAGATAAAACCTTAATGTTTCAGTGAAAATATTTCCCATCGTGGGCTTCCAGCTGATCCTCTGCTTCAAACACTAGAGTTGTTTCTTCATTTTCCATATCTCCGTGTCTCTGTTGGACTGTTTCTTCCTCCATAGCCACTTCCTTTGTGGAGCTGACTGAGTCTTGATGCGGAGAAGTCTTTGAATTTGAAAATTTGGCTAAGTCTAAAAATGCAACAATTTTTTTAATTTGTTCACATTGTATTGCCATTTTGACATCCAGCACTGAATTTCGAACCAGTTGAAATTGTAATTGTGAAAACAATCTATTGTTGAAATGGGATACTACTACTTGAAGATATTCATTCTTGTGCACCATCCTTCTTATTACCATGCAATGTTTTTCTATTTTACATGAAATACGACTTATATGCCTATGACCATCCATTGTAGGAGAGGTAGTCTCACAACTTTGTGAAGTTAGTAGGGTTTCCACCCAGAGCAATGAGGAAATCCAGTCTCAAAATAGTGGATACCCAAGGGCTCAAATGTTCCTAAAAAAATGGATAAATTGAAAATCAAGTTGGATTACCTTCTCCCATGTCCCAAAATGCCTTAGGTCAACAGGCTGGACCACTGCAATGAAGAAGAGCCCAAATTGTTTTCAGTTTGTTCTGAGCTTTGGTGTTCTCTTCCAGTCTAAACTGCAAAACCTCCTCACATATTTCCTCAAGTATGCATATACATCCACTACTTCACCTTGATGTTGAGCTATTTGGAGTTCTACAGATCTCTACTCAACTACTAGGATGCAGAGTAGTGTTGAATGAATGAAGAAACACCCCAGACAAGCCTGATATATCCCACCTCTGCTATGATAACCCATCTCATCGCCCATAAATTCAATCCACTGCCCAAGCAAGAATACATCAGGGAGAAGTTAAACTCCATTTCATGTGGCATGGTGAACTTTGCAATTTGTCTTGCAATTCGAGGTGCATGAAATTCCTAGTGTTTATATTGTCAATATTCATGGGTGCAAATCAGTGATAAGATCTTCATATTGTTCCAGAAATCCTTGATTCTATAGAGTACCCTTATTTGCCATTGAATCTGTGTCCTTGTTTAATGATCAGACTCATCAGAGGATTTGATATTATTCCCCAAGTCAAAATACTTGCAATTCTTTGAATTCTAGGTCTAGGGATTATTCTTGCAAGACATTACGGTGTAGAGGGAGTCAAGTCTCTAATTTTGCAAAAGATAATCATCGAGTCTCCATTAGCAATAAGTTTTTGGATCTGCTTGGCTCTTAGAATTTGTATCGCTTTATTTAAAGCTAATGCTTCTGTGTTATTATAGGTGGTCACTGTTAACCACCAAACATAAATCAATTCCACTATCCCTTAGGATTGTAAACAAACAACCCCCTCCCTCCTCACTATAAGCTGAAACCTAAGGACATATATTTGATTTTTCATGTACTATTGGTATTTTTTTTAAAGAAGTCACACTCGACGTCTCATCTATCATTTTTGTTTCCCTTTTGACAATGTTTAAGTTAATGAAATGAATGTAAGTACACAATTTAATTGGATTTTGGCTCTCATTAATAAATATTGGTTTTCCATTGTATTTTGAACTCTTGGTAGATATACCTATAATTTAACGTCGAAACATTAATAGCATAGGTTTATATCATTGATAGCAAGGGGCCACAGACGTGGTATGCTATTATGACATAACATATGACTAGTTGTATTGGAAATTTGTTTAAATTAGGTGGCAATTTTCTATTCAAATGGGATAGTGGTAAATTGAACTCTGTATCACCTTTATTTATTTATCATATTTTCCAGTAGAAGTCAAAGAGTATTATTCTTCTAATCAGGGGAATGTTTTTGTAACTACAACCTTTTTGTCTTTCTGTTATAGTGTCTTGAATGCCATTCTATTGTTGGATTCTTAGCTTATGAGTTGAGTAACTGGCATAGTGAAGGGAACCCATGACATGTGATCATTGTAAAATCTAGTTTGATGGGAAAGGATGAAGCCAAATTGCAGCCCTGGTGGGTAGGATTGGTCCTAGAAGGAGTCAGATATTGACAAAGTCCATGACCAAAGGAGTTGAGCCAAAGAAAGGTTCCCCTTAAGAAATTGTCAAAGTATGGGTGCGCAATTTTGGTTGTTGTATGAGAGTTGCAAATTCAAACATAATCATGAGTGTACGATGCACATTGTAAGGATTAATTTTAGCACCAATCAAAGTGGTGACTTAGATATGTATTGCGGATGTTTTAATATTTTACTTGCATAGTTGCAGTGTAGTTACATGGGTGCATTGTTCCAATACTCGGTTGTGCTAAGTTGCTAACATACTGCCATGCTCCCTTGGCATGTGCACTTTCATTGTGGACACACAACATAACATAATGTGGATGAGCTAGCATGGATAGACAGGTTAACAATTCATTGCATGGAGGAGTTCAATGGCGAAAGTGGATTGTCTTCCTTTTTTTTCATCTTCTCAAAATTTGGTACACATGTAATCTAGGATTATGAAAACACTATCTATAATCTATATCTTATTTTTATCTGTCTTCTTAAAAAAAATTGATTGGAGTGCCAGCTTCTAGCCATCTACATTTTCAGTTACTACTTTCAATAGTCAACTTGTATATTACATGGTTGGTTGATTTTCTTATATGTTGAAGTTTGTTTGTTTTCATGTTCCTCATTTCCTGCTTAACCCATGAGATTTTTCTGTCTAATTCTAATGAGGGGTCCTTGTTCCTGTTGTTTAAAATTTCATTTAGAGGTTTTGCTTCCCTTCTAGTTTCTGGTCGCCTCACCTGACTCCCATCCCCAAGTTTAATTTAATTCCTGATATTAAGGCCCCCATATCAGCCTGTTTTTTTACTTGATGATTTTGTTTTATAGAAGAGTGCTAGAATTCTGTCTTCCCATATTGTAATGACTCCTCTTGATCCAACCAAACCTACTTTCCCTTAGCTACCCCATCTAAGTTGAAATTTTCCATCCTTCTTCCAGGGATATTCATGACTGCTTGGGACCAATTCTAGCCACTATTGATGTCCATTGGGGCTAAAATATGGCAGGTCTTGAAAGGAAGACAGGGGTGTGCGGTTTGGGTCTGTAATATGGTTAGACTAATCCTGATCTACAGGAGTGTATAGATTATGTATAGCGCCTGACCTTAGAGGTAGTAGCTTTGCTTGATTCTACTTCCAGTTCACTTGTTTAATAATTTGTATAATGGTCGAAGTATTCTCTTTGGTATTGAATGCAAAAGACTTGGAATTCAATTACATGTACTTCATGGAATGTCAGAGTGATAACCAATGAAAGAGTTAGAAAATCGACTACTCTATTTTTTGGGCCTTTCTTGTACTTGATTACTTAGTGGATTTACTACAAGTAGGTAATGTTGGGAGGATTAATTTTCTTGCCCTTTTATTTTGAAAATGTTGCAATGGATTGGGCTCAGTATGCACAATTTTCTTTTTACAGAGAAGCTAACAGCTTAGATTAAAAAATTCAACACTCAACTGTCTTTTTACAGAGCAACTAAAGCCTCAGATTAAATAATTCAATACCCAACTAAATTTGTTTTACGTGGAGTTAATCTAAACTTTTATGATGGCTATGTTATGTTGTTTAAAATGAAGAGCTGCAATTGTGAGAAATGTAATGGCAAGTAAAATTCATGTATCATAAACATACTCCTGAGGAAAATATCATTTTTGAAGCATTTATAAATACGATTTTCCTGGTTTTTTGCTATAATAAAGGATGCATTGATGAGTTAAACTTATTATATGTGTTCTTGATATTTGATACATCCCCATTCACATGGATTTATTAGTGTTAGGAAAGTTTTTAATTATAGTTTATATCCAATAAAAATGGCAATTCATGGTATGAGTTGTGTATTTTTAATAGGAGGAATGCGAAGATGAGGAGATTTGACTTACTCCAGAATTTGGTCTTTATGGAAGGAATACTTTCTTGTTGTCGGAGCTAACCTTTTCAACAGACTGGGTCAAGTTTGAAATACTAAAATAGAACTTGTGTTTTGATGAGGGTCATACTTTTCAGTGGAGCTTATCTGACATAGAATACTTAAAGATATTCTGGCTTTCCCAAGTGAGTAAAATTCTAGTCATTTTGTTGTCTTTAAGTACCAATTATTGGCATCTTTAGGTACCAATTATTGGCATATTCATATCTTGTGCTTTTGTGTGTTCGTTGATATGAAGTTCCTTAGCAAAATAAGTATATGTTTGAAATTTGAATGCCTCAACTTGGAATGGGATTTTCTTTTGTTGATATTTAATTATGCTTTAAAAAACTTACCAATTTGCAGACTTATAGTCCATCAGCCTCTCAGACAAGCAAGTCAGTTGCTTGTTGTAATACTCTGTGTCAATTACAAAATATTAGTCACCAAGGCACCTAATATAAGGTTTTCCATCTGTCTATTTTGCTCATTTTGTCTTGTTAAGTCTTTTTGAGGATAGATAGCAAAGGATATTGTCAATATTCCTACACATATACTATATGTAATTTTGAAAATGAACGTTTCAGCAGGACATCTTATGAATCTTTTTAGACTCACTGTGGTGCATCATGGCCACTATCCCTGTTTTACAACATATAGGATCTGAGTGGTTTATTATATCAACCAATTCCCCCATTTAATTTTGATCAGTGTTCTCTTTTCTTGAAAGGAAAAAAATGTAAAATTATGTGATTCTTGATGGTGAAAACTAGCATTTGATCAAGTTCTAACTTTTCTGTAAACATATGGAAAGGAATTGGTTAATTGTTTCTAAGGCAGAATTCAGAGCAAAAAATTTAGGACTTACATACAATATTGAAAAGCTAACTAACTATATATATATATACCCTGTTTACAAACAGCAATGATATCAACACTGACATCACTAGAATCAGAAGGAAGTGGGAAAATAGATGTAGCCAAAGCTGAGGAATTGCTTGCTAAAGTTGATGATTATATGAGTATTCGTGCTATAGTTGCAGACTTGCTTCAGAAAAATGATGCACAGATGTAAGATTCGCAATCACATATTTATGCATTGGATCAATTTGCAAGTCAATTCAATTGGATGTTGTTAGATTTATCCTTTTGGATATGTATTGTAGAAGATATTCAATGTTGCAAACATCTCTTCTTTTGATGTAGAATGGTCAAGCAATCCAAGCTAATGGAGAAAGAAAGAAATGAACGAAAGAGTGAGATGGAACAAAAACAGTTGGAGTGGGAGCTGAAAAGGGAGAAGGCTCAACAGGTTAGTTGGGATGTTATGGAAGAATGCAAGTTTTAAAAGCCAAGGTTTGGAGTTTTTACTAACATCTTTATTACCTTTGTAGGAAAAGGAACAAGCTCGTCCTCAAAAGGAAGCCATCATTCAAGTAAGATTCCAAGGCTACATCACTTTATTTGATTGCTCATTGAAACACATTTGTGTGATTTATTAATCCAGTTGTTGATGCAATTGTGAAAGTGAGAAGTTGGCAATATCAACTTTCTTTGATAGATTATTACAACTATGAGGACATGTTATCTTGTATTGAGTTTATCGTGTTTTCTGTTTATTCTATTTCATCAAGTTATTTATCAAAAAAATTCGTCTTCTACTTATGTAGTATGTGTGGAATATACTTGTCTTAACATTATAGTTAAACTTTCAAATTCAAGCAGGAAACCTCTTTTTCCAATTTAATGTTTATATCATTCCAACGGGGAAATACTTATACTATGTGTCCCATAATGGCACCATATATAGTTGCTAACATCTTTAGTTTCCTTGAACCAGGAGAAGGAAAAGAAATGGCAGCAACAGGAAGCAGAAAAAGAATAGAATCGTCGTGAAAATGAAGAAGCTGAGATGAAAAAGAAACTTGCAATATAGAAACAGGCCACACTGATGGACCTATTTCTTAAAAAAGACGCACCTAACACTCAAACAATGCCCATTGTATTGAATGAAACAATTTATAATTTATAATTGTTGTCAATGCATAAAATATTACTGAAAGCAGCAGAGACAGAGATAGGGGATCTTCTAAGGTTGATGTTCTAGATTTTTATAAATGTCTAAATGTGGCATGAATATGTCGTGTTCTTTCTAGATTCTAAGTACTTTGAGTTGAATCGATTTGATTGTGCTATGTACTTAGGTCACACCTGGTATCTTGGCGGCATCTTAATTGGCGCACTTCTGCACAAAAAAAACTAAGTTGGGGTATTTGGCGTAAACCCAAAGTTGCATTGTTCAATGAAATTCGGTTGTAGGGGGCATCTACGTCTAAAGCTGTAGCGCTACCAAAATTGCAATTCTCTAAAAACAAAAAACAAATGTATAGTGAGGTTAAAGATCATGAGTTCATGTCAAAGATCCTTGTAAATGACTGGGAAGAAGTTTTGAGTGAGGGTTTTCCTTGCAATAATGGGAATACCACTGTACATAGAGAAAATAGGCTTCACAATAAGAGAAGAAATCTTTTGTAATTTGATCACAGCCATAGACCGGCTTATTAGGGAACCTTATTAAAGAAAAGGTGAATATACTTTGCATAATTTTAAGTTTATTAATTATCAAAGCAATGGGTTGTGTTTTAATTTTGATAGCCCGTGATGAGGAACCTCTAAAACACCTTGAAGCTCATTGATTCGTAATATTGCAGTAGACAAGAGGGAAAATTCTGTTTTTTACTCTTTTTTTTAATGAGTTGATGGCATTGGGCCTCGAAAACCTTTTAGGAGGGACTCTTCTTTGGACTATGAGAATGATAGTGATGAAGAATGGGAAGAGGTACTCATCACTAAATCTCTTTGGTAAGAGTATTTGTAGTGTTTTTATTAACTTTCTTACTTTGTTAAAAAATTCAAGAAGATCCTGGGGAAAGCCTTTCTGACTGTGACAAGGATGATGAGGAAGAAAAGAATGAGGTTGACACAGATAAGTTTAAATCTGAGGAAGATGATTACAGTGATGGGTTTTTTGTACCTGATGGATATCTTTTTGAAGATGAGGTAAATTCTACAAAAAAAAGTTGTTTGACGGGGTTCTTTATTCTTGAGTACATAAAAATCCTTTGTTGTTATTTTATTGTTTCATGTTGCAATTTCCAAGTTTTATTTGGGTTAATTGAAGGGTCATCCCCTTTTTTTAGTGTTTCTTGTTGCAATGTCATAGTTTTATTGAGGGTAATTGAGGGTTCATTCCCTTGTATTGTTGTTGGAACTTACCTCAAAAGCGGGGTTATTATAGAAGTATATAAGTTGAAAGTAATCATTTAATTACTTAGGGGATGTATATAGTTGAAGATATTTATTGGGCCTGGTGACTATTAGCAATATGTCGAATTGTGTATCTAATGGAGTTACAGGAAGGGATCCTGATGGAGCAATTGCTACAAGTCCTATTAGAAGAGACCATGGGAAAGCTACAAGAACTTATGTACTGAAAGAGTCCAAGGATCTAAAACACTCTGCAGACCTATTGAAGGTCTGCTTGACAATAATCATCCTTATTGATCCATCTATACAAAGCCTAAAATTATTCTCATGATTTGATGCAATCCAATGTTTAAAATTATAACTGCCTTAGAAGTCTAACATAGCTGCAATAGATGTTGCAGACTATGGGAGTTAGTGACCTTGATAACACTGGTCGTTACTTTCAAGTGGATTTAAAATTTCTTCATGGTGCTTCATTATTAGAGCCTTGCAATTCTGACAATGAAAAGCATGGAGAAACAACTCGGGCTATGAAGGTGTATACATATACTTCCAGGCTCTATGAGTAAGTCTCATAAGCTCTTAGAGTTTGGGTTGAAAGTTTTATCCATTTTTTCCATTAGTCAATCTAGTTGTGAGCACACGGTATTAGCTTTACTTTTGGAGATTTCTCATGCAATTTTGAAATATAGTCATGCTGATTCAAATATTGATAGGTTAGCTTCTCTATTACCTTTACAAGTTTTGTGCCTTAACATATGAGAGAAACAAAGAAATGGCAGCTGATGCCCTGGCATATAAATGCATGGGGTAGTGCACATGAGGGTTATGTTGTCTAAAACTTCACGTTTAGACAGCAACATTCAAGTTTGAGAGAAGAAGAAATAAGCATGAGAGATATGATAGAAATTTTGTTCAAAATACTTTGAAGGCCATCAAGAAGATTGAGGAAGTTCGTGTTAGTAGGGAGGATAAATTATGGGAGAACAGGTTTGTCTCATTCTCTTCAACTTTCCTTGTAAAAGAGTCAAGGGATAATAAATGAAAATTAGCTAATTGGTTATATTCTAGTTGTTGTTGCTTATAGCACCTGTGTGTCCAAATACAGTAGAACCAGCATACAACATTTGTCTGTTCTCAAATCTTACCTTCGTTGTGGTGATTTTTTTCTTGCCTTCATTACTTTTCGTATGGTGCACTTCTGGAGTGCCCTTGGTTCTAATAATTCTTTGTATCAGTCTAGTTGTGGCTATATCTAAGGCAGGTTGGCCAGATGATCTGGTAGATTATTCCTCTTTGAAGATCCAATATGGTACATGGTTCAGAAACGGCGGTTGAAGGAAATCGGACGGCGGAAGCTTTAACAGATCGGAAGTTGAAAGCCTTCCAGCAGTTGCAATGGCAGGAGCTTTAAGAGATCGGAAGTTGAAATCCTTCCAGTAGCCACAACGGCGGAAGCTTTAACAGATCGGAAGTTGAAAGCCTTCTGGCAGCCGCAACAGTGGAATCTTTAACAGATCGGAAGTTGAAAGCCTTCCGGCAGCCGCAACGGCGGAAGCTTTTCCCCTTCTGAAACGGCGGGGATTTTCTCCTTCCGCAACATCGGAGGTCAGAAGCATTTCCATTTCCACAATGGCGGAGTGATTTTCCTTCTGCAATGGAGGGAACTTAAAGACGTTCGGAAGCCGGAGTGATTTCTCTTCCGCAACGGTGCAGATAGAAGGATCGGAAGCATAAAGGCTTCTGGCAGCCGCAACGGCGGAAGTAAAAAGGCTTTCGGCAGCCGCAACGGGGAAGCTTAGCAGACATTCAGACAGATCGAAAGGCAGAGCAATTCGAGAGCCGCAACGGCGGAGCTCACAAGACCCCTTCCCCATCCGCAATTGCGGAAAACAAATGACTGAAGCTTCCGACTCGAAAACCAACAGCTGATGGAGATGGAGTTCGTCGGAGCCATTTCTTGTCCTCTTCCGCAATGGCGAAAGATCAAATGACTAAACCCTTTGATTCAAATACTCAGCAATGCGTTCATGCGGGAGTTTTTCCATCATGGTTTTTGCAGTTTGGTACATAGTCTGGATGCAACGAAACCGATGGGGTGGTAACGTTCTTTTGGTTCTTTGGATCAGTTAAGGAAAGGAATGGCCTATTGGCATTTGAGAGAAGAAGGTGAACAGTCGCATTTCTTGGACGTTTTGGCCCTGTGTAATGGCCAAGATGAGTATTAAAGGAGGAATCCGTTCAGTGGAGGGGCAGTTCGGACACAGTGGGGACATAGTTCATTAAGAACGTAGGCTTGGAGAGTTTTTTTTTTGGCGTAAAACTATCCACATACTTTTGAAGTCGACCATCCCTAGTTGTTACTTGGCTTCTTTGACTGTTGAAGTCCAGTTTGTAACTTTCATAGAGGAGGTATTAAAGACTTTGCTATTGATACCTAGTTTCTGTGATTGTCAAGAGTCGATCTGTCTTCTCTATTCTATTTGGCTTCTCTTTGCTTCGAAAGCCAATTTGTATTATTCCAGAGAAGAGGTATTGGATACTTTTGCCCATACTGCTGAATTGATTTGCAGAGTCCAGAACCATTTGTACCATTTTTAAAAGAATTAATTGGATCAATTCCCATTGGAGAGGGACCCGAAGACGTAGCCCAATGGAGGGGGTGAACTCCGTTATCAATTTCTGTCTATTATTTTGGGTTCTGTGTTTTCTGCTTGGCATTTGTTATCAGTCTTCTTTTCATTCTTGTTCTGAGCATTTAATTTCTGCAAATACTGTCCAATAGTTAATCTGTTGAACGCATTCTTTTACAACAAACTTTTAATGCACTAAAGTTGAGGTCCTACGGATCATATTTGGTATCAGAGCTGGTTGACTGTTGTGCAAGTTTGTGAATGCTTACCAGGTCCAAGTTAAAGCTTGGCGAAGGAGAATTAGTTGAAGGAGATCCTGAGATTGGCTCCAGGAGAACATTCTCAAGAACCATGTCTTCTCCACGAGGGGAAGAAGAAGGACATATCGAACGGGAAAAACCTGTCATTTCTGAAACTGAGTTTCTGGAGGCTTTTATGAGCATGAAATCCATGATGGAACTTCTACTCGAAGAGCGAGCAGAAAGGAAGAAGAAAGAAGGAGGATCTTCATCCAGAGATGCAGAAGTGAAGCCAGAAGAAAAGGGTAAAGGAGTAGGAGGTGATGGTGATCCTTCTGATACTAAACAGACTTTTTCTTCTTCTCATACTTCTCATTCGAATAATGCAAGTCCTAATATGCCTTATTTCAAATTAGATGTAAATTTTGAATTACCTATTTATAATGGAGATGTAGATGCTGAAAAATTAGACAATTGGATCAAGCAGCTTGAAGTATATTGCAGGGTGTAGGGAATTAATGATGACCCTTCTAGGATTCAATTGGCCACTTTGAGAATGAGTGGAATGGCTCTTACTTGGTGGGAGAGAAAGATTCAGCAAGATCTTCGAAAGAATGGTAAAATTATTTCAGTTTGGAATGAATTCATTGAAGTATTGAGGAAGCAATTTTATCCTTTAGGTCACATGCAACAATTAACCATGAATTGGCAAATGTTTAGACAAGCTAAAGGACAAAGCATTCAAGATTATACTCATAAATTCAGAAAAAGGGCTATTGCATTGAATGTGTCATTCGATACATAGGAAACTCTTCTTAAGTACATTGGTGGCATGCATTCTTATTTGAAGCATACTTTGTTGATGTTTAATCCTAGTAATTTGGATGATGTATGTGTTCAAGATACCCATTTAGAAGCCAAGGGTAAGCATGCTAATGATAATTTTGTGAAGAAGTCATTTAAATTTGACAGCAAATCGAAAGGTAAAGATAAGGGGAAAAAGAAGATGGCTACTAAGAAAGAGGGTGAAAAGCCTACGTGTTCGCATTGTCAGAAGGGACATGATGTCTCCAAGTGTTGGAAACTTCATCCAGAGTTAAGGCCAAAGAAGTACGAAGGAAACAAAGATAAAGGAAAATCCAAAGCTACTGCAGTAGTTATTCAAGACTTGGGATCTGACTCAGGTGATGAAACAAAGGTTACAGCTGTCGGAATCCAAGGTAAAGATAAAAGTATCTCACTTCCCATTGATGCACAATCAAGTTCTAGTGCAAGTACAAGTCTGCCATCTACTTCTGAGAAA